>WSFP011321583.1:0-40882 GCA_009831015.1 Picea engelmannii | reverse complement strand
GTGAAGGGACCAACTGTGATGACATGAAACATGGGAGCGGGATGTGCCCTCATCTTCCGAGAGAAGATCTGACACAGGTGGAACTTCTTGACCGATTCGATACAATATTTGTTTAGTGTCGGCCAGAAGTAACTTGCTCGTAAAATATTTTGGGCTGTTTCCAACCCAGACAAATGACCACCACATGCTCCGATATGGAAATCGTTAAGCACGATAACTACTTCTTCGTGAGTGAGGCATCAACGCAGGATGCAGTCTACACCTCTTCGATACAACGTATCATCAAGTATGAGATAATTCTTAGCCTGATGGCGTATACAACGATGCTCATCATGAGAAGCAGAGGTGGGGCACTTCAAAGTATGGACATAGACAAGTATATCTCTGTACCAAGGATCCGAAGATGCGATCAAAAAAATATCTCCTCTGATAGGCGACTCTTCGGGCATAACATCACTTGACTCAACCGAAAGTTTCGAAATAAGTTCTGCGAAGACCAATGACTTTTTGGATTTTGTTGAAACAAAATATAAGTTGAATTCCTAGAGGATGACAATCCATCTACTGATCTTTCCGCCTATTACCTATCATGTCAACACGTATTGAAATGGATTCACAATGGCAATGGCGGCGGTCTTGCGAAACAAAATATAATGACAGAACTGTTGAACAACATGGACTGTTGCCAACACAAGTTTTTCGATATGAAAATAATTGAGTTTCGGTTCGACTAGGCCTCGACTCAGGTAATAGATCACATATTCTGAGAGAAAATCATCTTCCAGAACTAAGACCATGCGGATGGTTGACTCTACTACAGCTAGTTATAATAAGAAATCTTTGTTATAGTTGGGTGGCCGAAGCAGAGGGGAAGTTGTGAGGGCATGTTTCAACTCTTCGAAGGAGCGTTGAGCGACATCATCCCAATGAAAAGGAATGTCTTTCTTTAGTAAGCGCGTAAAGCCCTTTGTGATCTCAGCATAGCTGGCGATGAAACACCTTAAAAAATTCACCTTGCCCTGTAGACTCTGAATTTGAAGGATTGTCCGTGGGGGAGGCAAGTAAACTATTGCCTCAACCTTGAGAGGATCGACCATGATCCTTGTTGTTGACACTATGAAACCTAACAAATGTCTTGATTTTATGCAAAAGCTACATTTTTTTGGATTCAAACGAATCTGGAAGTAGCGACATCACTCAAAGATAAGTCGAAGGTGTGTGGGATGATCCGTTCTCTTGCAAGATCGAGATGCTAAATCATCTAAATAGGCCTCGACTATATGCTTGAGATCATGGAAAGCAAAAGACATGGCCCGCTGGAAGGTAGCTCCAGTATTTTTGAGACCAAAAGGCATCTTACAATAGGAAAATGTACCCCATGGACAAATGAATGTCGTTTTGTGTTGGTCTTCGGGTTTGATTTGTATCTGATTATATCCCGAAAAACCATCCATGAAAGAAAAGGCCTTGCAACTTGCACATTTATCTATTATTTGGTCAATGAATGGTGTGGGAAAATTATCTTTTGGACAGGCCTTGTTTAAATCACGGAAGTCCATACATATGTGAATCGTGCCCTATTTCTTGTTGACCGACACCAGATTTGACACCCATTGGGTCAGATGGATAGGGTAGATAAAACCAACCTTGAGCAATTTATCGACTTCAACCTTAATGGCTACTGCTTTCCTGGGATTAATTGGACGAAGCTTTTGCTGAACTGGTTTGGCATCATGATAAGTTGTGATTTCATGTTCGACTATTCTTGGATCAATGCCTAGAATTTCCTCGTAAGACCAGGCAAAAACGTTGCAAAATTATTTAAAAAGATCTATGTAGACTTGAATCTCTTCGGGGGAATAGTTAGCTTTGACAAAAACATTCTCCACGACGCCATGGGTTCTAGAGATATTAATCGGTATAGTTTCAGTGATAGTTGCCATATTAGCCTCGACATAAACCTCATGTGTAGCTAAGGGATTAATAGTACAAGACCTATCTCTAGTCATAGTTAAGGTGAATTCTCCCGCTTCGATTTTGCTTAACTCTGGGACGAAGTACAATCTGTGATGGAGATCATCCTAGGGTTTTTTCGGACTAGTCATTGCTTCAATTATTGCTTTGTCGGAGGGCAAGACTAAGTCTAACGAATCAGTATCAACGAGAGAGCCTTGAGCCCAAATAGGCTGTAGAATCAGATCTAACTCTTGTGCAGGATTTGGATCTGTGTCGACCGAAGCTTGCTAGACTAAAGAGTATGCTACTTCGGTTATGGACAAGGGCACGAACATGACAGGGTTCCCTATCGCTTCCATCATGGCCGATGGGGAAGGAAGTATCCACGGGTCGTTGAGGTAAGTCATGCGAAACGATGAAACTTGGAAAATATCAACCTTATGGTGGTATGATATGAACTTGACATCGCCTTAAGGGGGAGGGTAATCGAACGTACCCATCAAATGTGGGCACAAACAAACTCCTACATTGATGATGCTCGGTTAGGTATTATCAATCACCGGGACCACATATGCCCCCAATGAAGGGTCAGGTCTGGAGAAAGACAATTGATCAATGGTCACAATCCGGTCCTCGTGTGGAAACAACAAGACCTGGAAAACTGTAGCAACCACTGCTTGAATGGAATAAGTCCAATTCCTTCCTAACAAGATATTATAGTCGAGGGATGCGTTGACTACTTCTACCTCGATGCACACGGTCTTCCCTCCTAACTGCATGGGGAAAGAGGGAATGATACCATGTGGTCGGAATGAACGACCATCGAAAGCAGTGAGAAGAGTAGGTGAGGGAGACAAAATGGGCTGGAAAATGGCCTTCTAACATGCCAACGACATAACACATGTCGAGGCACCCTCATCAACCATCATGCGGAAAATGTTCTGAGTAAAATTTTTCATGGGGTAAGCCACTACTATCTGAAATGATATGTGGTAAGGCAGAAGAGGTTTTAAGTTTATTGTATCCAACATGATTGTACCCAGATTACAAGTCTCGGTAGATCCTAAAGCGGCTAACAAAGATTTCCTCTAGGAAGGGCAGCTTTGGAGGACCTCCAAAGTGGACATCGCACAAGGGATTTGGGACAAATCCTCCACCACAGAATAGTTTTGGGCGGCCCTTTCATTTGGGTTGTGAGAAGATTTCTTGAACGCACCTTTTGGGATGCGTGTCATTGTTTCGCCCAAAGTCTTCTCGATATGGAGAGGAAGAGATGGGATTTTGGCTTCTTTGCCCTTCTCAGAAGTGCTTGGTTTATTGTAGTCATGTGCTCTAGTCGATATAAAAGCATCACCCTTCATCATATACACATTCATAGATGCAGGATTGTTCGAAGATGGAGAGGGTCCTTGACTACCCCCGTCTGTGCTTGTAGAGGTTTGGATTAGGTTTTTCCCATGTTGAAATGGATTGGTTAACACGACAGGTTGCTGCTATGTCACAAACTTTTGGGCCTCTGCAAGCTGAGGACATTGGTGGGTCGGGTGGCCTTCTGCACACAGGTTGCATGGATACCTTCCGTTTCTCAGTGTTTCCCCCGCCAACATTATTAGTGGGTTTCTTATCCCCCTTGCCCTTCTTTCATTGTTTTTTCTTTCCATCAGGATGTTGGGTGGCCTTTTGATTCATCGATTTCACTGTGTGTACATCCGAAATTTGGGTAGGGGGAGCAGCCAAAATAGCAGTTTGGCTGGCCGCTGTGTGTTGTATAGACAATTGCTTCAATTACTTCGTCAGTTGTTCAGTGAGATTTGTTTGTGCTAAACCAACAATACCATCGACATATGGTCCAACTCTCTGTCTAGATTTATCAAGTATTGAGCGTGGCGCATCTGGCAAGATATCGTATAATAAACCAGACTGAGAGTATATTAGCTCAAGATGTTGAGCTCTCATGATGGCATCTTCTTCGGAAAACACTCCCGACGTCACGGCATCTTTGGATAACTGTGGGAACAAAAACTTAAGGAACCACTCGAGCAGGAATGATGGTGGGACTAGCACCTTAATTACACTCTTCTAGCATCTCCATTCTCGGATGTGATCAGAGATATGGTCCTCTTTTGTCTGTTCGAAATTGGCCAAAAATTCTGTGCCAGCATTGTATCTCACAGGTAATTGGAAATGGTTTAGGAAAGCCATTGCCAATTCACCGAAGGAAGAGTATCTTGAGTGGTCGATCTCAATGTACCATTTTGCGACACTCCCAATGAGAGTACGTTGAAACAATCACAATTGTACGAAGTCATCTTTCAATGAGTTAGACGAGCACCAAATATGGAAGGTTGTCACATGATCTCCTAGATCTTCGTTGGGCTTGGCTTCAAACTTTGGTATGTCTGAAGGCAACTTCGTCAGCATAGGGGGCCAATGTGGATCGTGATAGATAGGGTCATTCAACAACCTTGTCAAGTTTGGCAAATGCAAGGTTGCCAAGAAAGGTAGTTTGGGTTGTTGGTGATAACCATGGAAAAAGGGACCTAGAGTTTGACTGGCACCAGGTTGCTAGGAAAGTTTTGGCTGCTGGCCTGGGTTTTGGTAAAAACCATGGCCATGACCAATGTATGGATTTTGCGTGTGAGGAGACATCATCAGATGATTCCAAAAATAGGACGTAGATGGTTGGGCATGCATTACATTTGGAGGACTTTGGGAAGGGTTGCCCCATGCCGATCCCATGGGCATAGGCATAGTACCTTGTTCAGGGTTCCATTGGTTTTGAAAAGAATTACCCCAGATCGACATTCCTGACGAGGGAACTAACCCTTGCCAAGAATTCCAAGGTCCTGATGCGGAAGAAGTTCTTGGTTTGCCCCCTGTGCAGGAATAGTACCCTGCATAGGAATAGGTTGTCCGTAACTGGGGTTGCCCCCAGTCGGGAAAGTAGCTGATGAGAAAGTGTTGTTACCAAATGCAATGAATAAAGAAAATGATGTCGAACCTACTGACATATTATGAGAAGGTGGTCCTTGACTCCCTGCTCCAAATAAACTATGGTGTGTGGGTGGCCCGACAGATTGCTAGTGGGTGCCACCGAGTGAAGGGGAAAAAGGAGGTATATCACCTCCCCCATAAGGGAAAGCATTAAAAGGAGATGAAGTTCCCCCATGTGTCCTTGCAAAGGAGTGTTAGATCTCCCTACCCCTAGACCTAAAGTCTGTAAAGTGGAGTAGGAAAGTACAGGACTTGCGTATGAGAACGGAGGGCATGTCACACTTGGTTTGAAAGGAGCAGTGGCTACTGCCATAGACGGGATTGGACCACTGCTCTAGGTAGAGGTGGTCAAGACCATGGTGGCTTGGACCAGTGACGGTGAGTTACAAGGTGGAATATCCCCTATGGTGACAATTGTAGTGGGAATTGAAGAAATCCTAGAAGAAGTGGCAACATTTGTTTCCATTGCTACCTGCGACACTGTCTGGCACTCGTAAGGGTGAATTTGTATGATGATGGGTGCTGAAATATCAGTGGTTGGAGTTTCAGATGGACCAAGAGCTTTCACTCCGAAGTATAAAACAGTCATTTCCTCCAGATGTTGGTCGGGTACAGTTTCCCGTGACCCGATCGCTTCAAAAGACCCTTGTTGGTCTAACTTTCACCTTAGTGGTGGCGGAGGTGGCTCCAACATAACCGATGATAGGCCCAGAAGAATTTGTGACTGACAGAGCTCATGATCCTCCACTGTGTGAGAATATTAAAGACACACTAGGGCTTTCTATTCGTTCAAAAAACAACACACACTAAAAAGGTCCCTCCAAGATAAAACAAGCAAACACTAAACTAGTTGGAAGAACAGTTACAACAACCAACACTAGAGCAACTTACCAGTGCAAGTGAAACTTGAACATGAAATCACCCTCTGGGTATACTCTGCAAAGCGTGGCCCGATGTCTGTCCTAGGTACCGTGGTATACCCCCACAGTGACCTGTGTATGTCTCTAAAAAAGATAGGCAACTAGGTTTCCAGCGCGCGAATAGTCACCAAGCAGGTACAGTCGAAAGTTGGGTAGACCACAATGAGAAGGGTATCAAGCCCGAAACCTGTCAAGGGTATCATAGGCAAGTGGTTCAGAAGACAACTGAGGACCTCGAACGGATTCGAGACCCACGAAGCTCCTTGGCAAATGAAATCGACGGAATCCCAAGACAAGCCCTCTATATGTGTTCTCCACGATGATTGGTCCATCTTTGGAGGGGTTATCTCTGCTACCGTTCTGCACACGACCTCGTGTTTAGCCCATCTGTTAGAGGGGGGTCCCAAATAAATTTCACGATACTGGACTTTGACACTCCCTAACTCAGACTCCAATGTTTGATTTAATGGCCTTGAAGAGCTTCCTCTCCAACCTAATTTAAGGCCCTAACCCTAGACTAGTTGGTTGACCCTACAAACATAAAAATTCTAATGAATTTTAGATTTAGCGTTAACTTTTATGGCTTGTATTAAGTCAAAGGTTATGAAATTGAAACTAGTGATGTTTGAAAGACGAAAGAAAAATAAACAGAAAGCTGGAAACAAAATAATTTCTTCTTGACTCAAATCTTAAACAACTTTTCAAACTAAATTTTTTATAAGATCTTTGAACACCAAACTCAAAGAAGGATTTCACTTGACTACGAGCTACTTATGATCTAAGTAAACCGTCAAGAACTTATGAAAGAAAAGACTTTTTTTGGTTACTAATGCAAACCAACACTATTTAACCAAACAAATAAATAATTTTTTTATTTTTGTTTGAAAGCTCACAAAGCAAAAAGGAAAAATATCAACAAGTAAAAACCAAGAAAACTTTTGGCTTAAGTGCAGATCGCAAAGAGTCACTTTAAAAATAACACACAAGCAAATTAAAACTGGACTCTCACACTTGTCTAAAAACCCTATAAAAAACAAAATTTGAGGAAAACTTCTAAATGAAAAAGAAAGCTATTGCTATGATCAAACCTAAGTTACCGACCTCTATGACAGAGACCCAAAAACATGAGAGGTATAACTCTCGTCAAAGGAAAGGATGACTGCCTCACCTTAAACAAAAATTTTCTCCACAGGCACGCTGCTGACAGTTCAATAGCAAATATGTGCACACTAGTTGTGTAAAGTCAGGGCGCGTGTTCACCTTATACAGGCCGCATGCATCTCTGAAACTCTAAGACAAATGAAAGGCCAAGCAATCTAGCCTAGGAAGAGACTACTGGTATTGAGAACTAGGATCTCTTGAAGACTCAGACACTTTAACAGAAAAAAGAAAACAATTCAAGGAAAAACTTCATAGAACAAACCAATATGAGGTGAAACCTAAGCTATAGACTGCAAACAACAAAGACTAGAAAGAGTTCCAGAAAACCCCTGAGAAAGATTATTTTTGATAGAGGAGAGGATGACTGCCTCTCTAAAAGAAATTTTCTAGAATCATACACGCTACTGACACTTCCTCAGCTAGTGTGTACACGCAGGTTGTGGGAAGGTAGGGAGCGGGTACACGCGTGTAGACCTTATACAGGCCGCATGTACCTCTGTGGGTCTAAAAAAAATGCAATCAAGCAAAGAAACAAATATAATTGGTATGGAATACCAAAATCTCTGTTAGCTTAGACTTTTGTAGAAACTTTAAAAACAAGAAATGAAACCAGTTCTTAAAAATACCCAAGAAAAAACATTCCCAGAAACCCTAGAGATCCCTATTATGGTCACCAATTCTATTGTGGGTGGGAAATCCCTCCTACGGACTAGCACTAAGGGTTTTATCATGCATGCATAAATGACCTAAAGATTCTTACTTTTTACTATCATCCCATGCCTAAACCCCCATTACTCATATGTAAATACAAGGCTCAAGAGATTAAGTTAACGTACCTTATTTTTTGTGTTTGATGTCGATTGCTTTTCGCGCTTGGTCGTTCTTTGACTGCAACTCTCCTCCCAATGCTAACCTGCATTCACTAAAGACAAACAAATAACTCCACATGCATTTGATCTATGAACTAACGCGTTAGAGATTTAATCAATCATACAATCAATATTCCAATAATGACAATCTCATATGGTGGGACGAGAAAAACAATTATTTTATTAACTTCACAATGATACCTTACAATGATAAAGTCGGCTACTACTCCTCGATCCTAGTCCTAGGCTCTTCTTCCACTGTCTTCCAACTGCTTTTCTCTATACTTCTCTTTGCACAAGGATGGCTAAAGGTTGGGACAAAGGGGATGCTTAATCGGGTATAGTTTCTTTACTATGATTCTCCCCCTTTCAAATGGGACCCCTACCCCTTCTTTTATAGGCTAGAAGAAGCTAGGTGTTTGGTCAAGTGACCGACCATGCATGGCTAAAAGGTTTAGTTAACTTACCCAAAGCTGTGTATTCCGTCAACAACTTTCCTTTTTCCATGCTTTTGTAGGTACACGCGGGTTGTCTTGGGTCAGCTAGCGTGTACATGCATGCAATAATGGAGTAGGGCGCACAACTTTTTATAAAAGGGGTTTTTAAGAAGAGTTATTCAACAATGTTTTGGCAAAGAAGGAATCTAAGATGGACTGATGCCAGTTAAGCATGTCTGGTGAAAATTAGGGTTATAACAATTGACATATTTGATCAAGGGGACCCTGAGCTACACTTCCGATAAATCACACAACTCAGGAAAACATGAGCAACAAAGGTATACATTGAAGAATTCCAGAGGGTAGCAGTCATGGTGCATGATATATCCCCAACCAGACTCATGATGATTTTCAATGAAGGGTTGGGTAAAGGATTTTAAACCTACCAGCCTACAAGATGCTATTTGGAGGACGAGGGATCTAGGACCAACTTGCAAACAAATTTTTTTGCCTAGACCACCTCTCAACACTGGAGGAAGAGATCAGAGACCTCCGTTGAACCAGGGAGGACTTGACCCAAGGGGGTTTGATAGGGGCCGTGGCAGAAAGGATGATAACACCAGGAGGGAACTGAGAAGGAAGCAACTCTACTTCACATGAAAAGAAACATGGAACCCATAACACAAGTGCATGGTCCGTGGCCAAGTGCACTACATAGAGGTGACTTCAGACAATGAGGAGGAGGAAGATTATGGCCAACTTTAGAACATGGAGGCTGAAACCACAGAGACAACAAGGGAGGAAGTCACATGACATGGCACTATGACTAAGGGGAAAACCACATTAGAATCTATTAGCGGGGTGCCCAAATTTAACACCTTCAGGATGAGAGGAGTCTTCCAGGGACAAAAAGTATCAGTATTGATTGATGGGGGAGCCTCTCACAACTTCATTGACTTATCATTGTTGAGAAGGAGGCATATACCCATGGTGGAATTTGAAGGGTTCAAGGTGGAGGTAGTAGGTGGAAGCACTATGCCTTGTGATAGGTACATTCCTGGTATGAAGCTTACAATGGGTAGGCATGAGTTGGTACAAGATGTCTATGTGATGGACCTTCCAGACACTAACATAATCCTTGGAGTTCAGTGGCTCAACACGTTGGGGCCTATCACCACCAACTATAAGACCATGGAGATGTCTTTTACAGAGGAGGGTGTACTAAAGGTAGTGCTCTGAGGCATGACATGTAATTCTACCAAGGTAGTTACATCCAATAGGATGGAAGCCATATTCAGGAGAGAGGAGATTTTGTATGTAGATGAATGTTGGATTTCAGCATGCGTGGATGAGCAGGGTAAGGTTCACTACACTCCAGATATCCAAGAGATCATTGACAAACACAACAAAGTGTTTGGACCAATTCCTCCAGGGGTGCCACCAGACAGGGGGTTTGAGCATATCATTGAGCTAGAGACATGAGCTAAACCAGTCATCACCACACCATACAAGCATTCAAAGAAGTATAAAGATGATATAGAGAAGGCCATCAAAGAACTTTTGGACATGGGGCACATCAGGCCGAGCTCTAGCCCTTTTGCTTCTTCAGTAGTGTTGGTCAAGAAGAAAGATGGGACTATGCGGATGTGCATTGATTTCCAGACTTTGAATAAAAAGACAATAAAAAATAGGTACCCTATACCAAGGATTGATGAGTTGCTAGACGAACTACATGGAGCTATCTATTTCACAAAGATTGACCTACGTTCTAGCTACCATCAAATCAAGATGAGGGACGAGGACATCTCAAAAACTGCTTTCAAATGTCATTATGGCCATTATGAATTCTTGGTGATGCCCTTCGGGACAATCCCCCGACCACGTTCCAATATTGCATGAACCATGTGTTCAACAAACAGTTGGGGAAGAACTTGTTAGTATTTTTTGATGACTTGCTTATTTACAACGAGATGTGGGAGGAACACCTTCGACACGTGGACCAAATTTTGTCTATCATGGAGGAACAATCATTGTATGCTAAGGAGTCCAAATGTGAGTTTGGAATGACATAAGTTCTTTACTTGGGACACATCATCATATCAAAGGGGGTACAGGTATATCGGGAGAAAATAAAAGCCATTATGGAGTGGCCTACTCCTAAGACACTCATTGAGTTAAGGGGATTTCTAGGCATGTGCACTTACTATAGGAAATTTGTCAAAGGGTTTTCTCAGCTATGTGCACCCTTGACCGATTTGACTAAGAAGGGAGCCTTCAAATGGAGTGAAGAAGCTCAATTTATGATGGATAAGATGAAAAATGTGATGAGCACATGCCCAGTCCTAGCTCTACCAAATTTCGGCCTTCCTTTCACCTTGGAGTGTGATGCCTCAGGAGAAGGTATAGGGACTATACTGATGCAGAATAGGCACCCTCTTGCCTATGAGAGCTGAAAATTTAGGGGTCCTGAGCTACTCTAAAAAATTTATGACAAAGAAATGCTGGCTATCATGCACACACTAGCCAAATTCAGGCAATATCTGGTAGGTGCACGGTTTGTGGTCAAATCATATCATAACATTCTTAAATACCTATTAGAGCAGAAGGAACTAAATGAAATGCAATAGAAATGGGTAAGAAGAATACATGCCTATGATTTTGACATTGAATTTGTCAAAGGGAAGAACAACGTGGTGGCTGATGCATTGTCTAGGAGGCCATCCATTTATGTCATGATAGGTGTATCTGTTGACCAGAAGGACCACTTAGTGATGGAGTATGCAAAGGATAAGTTCGCTTGTCAGCTATTGGATGAATAGGTACAGGATGATAACTTCAGGATTATAAATGACCTCATCTATTACAAGGGTCAAATCTTTTTGGTTCCTGGATCGGCCTTCAAGGCCAAAGTATTGCAGGCATGCCATGACTCACCAATGGCTGAGCACCAAGGGATTGGTAAGACGTACATGCATGTGAGAGAGAGGTTCTCATGGAAGGGCCTAAAGGAGGATGTAATAAAGCATGTCAAGGAGTGTACTACGTGCTAGGAGAACAAGGATGAGCACACTCACCCAACAAGGCTACTGCAACCCTTACCCATTCCAGAGCATAAGTGGGAAAGCATATCCATGGATTTCATCACTGAGTTGCCAAGGACGTAGGGGAAATACTGCATTTTCATAGTGGTGGACAGGTTGATGAAGTTTGCACACTTCTTCTCCATATCCACAGACTTTAGCGCAACACTGGTGGCCGAACTATTTTTCAGGGAGATCTTCAGATTTCACGGCCTACCCAAGACCATTGTCAGTGACAGGGATAGAAGATTCATGAGTAAATTTTGGCAGGAGTTGTTCAGATTAGTTGGTACGACCTTGACCCCTAGTACCAGCTATCACCCTCAGATGGATGGACGAACCAAGATAGTCAACAAGTGGGTAGAAGGATATCTCAAGAATTATGTGGCAGGGTAGCATAAAGACTGGGTCAGATGGTTGCACTTAGGAGAGTACTTCTACAACACCACCCAACACGTATCCATAGGCATGACACCATTCTGAGCCTTATACAACTATGATCCACTCTCTTTTGTGGATATTGATTTTGGTGATAGCAGGGCACCAATGGTACAAGATTGCGTACAACAGAGCCAAGACATCCTCAGAGAGCTGAAGGATCTTCGACAGAGAGCATAGAACCAGTAGAAGGTCCAAGCAGATAAGCACAGAGTTGAGCACACTTTTGAGATTGGTGACTTAGTCTATCTAAGACTCCAACCATACATGCATGTTTCGATAAAAAGAAGCAGAGCAGAGAAACTACAACCACGTTTCTTTGGACCCTATAGGATCAATAGGAAGATAGGGGCCGTAGCCTATGAGTTGGAACTTTCACAGGGCAACAGGATACACAATGTCTTCCATGTGTCTTGCCTGAAGAGGGCCATCAGCCAACACATCACACCCATTGAGGTATTGCCTCCCATGGATGAAGAATGGAAACTTGTTTTGATTCCGAAAGAGATACTGGAGGTTTGGGAGAAGAGACTTAGGAATAGAAGCATCAAAGAGTACTTGATCATATGGAAGGATCTACCCATTGAGGATGCCACATGGGAGAATGAATAGGTGGTACATGAGACAGGTTTGGAATTGCTTGAGGACAAGCAATTTCTAGTAGGGGAGACTGTAATGTCCCCCACCTCTTGCTGAGGAGGTTTGAGATGACTTAGTGGTCTAGGTATCCCCACTAGGCCATAGTCTCACACTGAGGGGAAAATTCAACCAAACTAATGTTATATTCTTAAGTTGACTTATTATAAAGGTAAAAAGAGTTAAAAAGATAACTCAATGAAGGAATAAAAGTGTTGGAGGTTGAGTTAGGAGTTAACCCTAGGGGTTAAATTAACTCAACAAGGAAACACAAAAAAAAGTATAAAGAGAATCCTAGGGCACACCTCTCATTCATTTTGGATTTTGGTAATTGCTTGTTGATTCTCTTGAGCATACAGTTTTGAGGGTTTTGATATTACAAACTCTATTGAACAACTCAGTGTTGAAAGATTCCACTCACCTTGTTCCAATCTTGGTCTCAGGGATGAAATACTCCACCCACACCATTCTACATCCATCATATACTCAGGAGGACTACTAGGGTCGTACCAGTTGGACCAATAGGGCCGTACCAACTAGGGTTTTCTTGCAGGGGTGCACCATTTGTTGAGGAAGAGTTCGATCCAACATATTGAGGAAGCTTTGGAGGTTTCAACATTAGGGTTTTGCTTGAAAAACCTTGATTATCAGTTTGAGGGATTCTTGGAGGAGTTATCATGTCCATATCATCCATTTGTAGGTTGGGACAATTTCAAGAGAGAGAGAGGACGATTTGGTGATTTGGTATTTCTTAGATCTAGAAGCCCATAGGATAGATATGACCTTGAAACTTCTCTCAGGTGCTTGTGGTTGCCCGATCTATCATCCTAGAGAGTTTCATGGGATTCAGAGCCCATATTCAGCTAGGCCATACTATTGGTCATATTCAGGGTTTCAGGAGGGACATACCAGTCTAGGGTTTCTATAGTTTGAGGAGGAAGCTTCAATGTTTGAGCTCCATACTTCAGGAGGAGTCTTCCATTGCCTTGATCTATCATTGGGAGGAGTTTGGCAGTGTTTGGGGTCTTCATCTTTAGGAGGGCCAAACCCATGGTATCCATTGTCTTCAGTAGGCCATACCAACAATCAATAGGGCCGTACCAGTTGCTTGAGGGTTAGGATTAAACCCTAGTTTTGCAGTTGAGCATTCATCTTCTATTACAGCCTTTGGGAGGCTTGATTTGTATCTCCAGGAGTATTTTTGTATGCAACTATATTATTGTCTTGAAGCCATCTAAATCTATTCCAGATCTGCTTCACTATTTGTATTAGGTGTTTGCTTTCTTATAATAAAGTTCAGCTATTGCTTGTGGTTCCTATCTTGTGTATTGTTGATGATCTTCATATGATTACAATGATGCTTGTATAATATGTGGATGAATAACTGAATAAACCCTAAGGCTGAAATGTTCATGGCCAACCTGCATTCACAACAATTAATAATAAAATCAGTGGTTAGTTAGTGATTCCAAGAAAAAAATTGGCTTGGGATCATTACAATCTGTTTGTGGACAAAGATTAGTGGATCGTGGTGGATCCAGGTACTGCACCTACATGAACTTTAGCAGATGACTGGGAAAAGTTGGATCAAAAGGTGAAGAGCAAAATCTGACTGTGTCTCTTAGATTCAATATTACTGAATGTGTTAGAGGAAGCTATAACCAACGATTTATGGGATAAGTTGGGGAAGTTGTATGAGTCCAAGTCACTAGTAAATAAACTATTCCTGAGAAAGAAGCTGTATAACCTGCAGATGAGAGATGGAGACTTAGTGGAAGATCATTTGAATGAATTCAATACTATGGTAAGTTAGTTAGTTTCTATTGATATTAAAATTTCATATGAATATAAGCGTATCAGTTTACTTTTCTCTTTACTAGACTCATGGGATAGTCTGGTTGTGGCCATAGGTAGTAATACAATTTCCTTGAAGTTTGATGAAGTGGTCTCATCCTTGTTGATGGAGGAGATGAGATGGAAGAAAATGGAAGGACATAACACATATTCATTATTTGCAAGAGGATGATCCCAGGAAAGAAACAGATCTAAGTCCTCAAGTGGGAGATCTAAGTCTAAGGGTAGATCTAAATCTCTCCAAAAGTTTGTAAAGGTATGCTGGAGATGAGGAAAAAAAGGGCACTACAAGAAGTAGTGTAGATCCAAAGTTGAGAAAAAGAAGGGATCTGGAGAAGCTCCTTCTATAGAAGAAAATACCTCCAAGGAAGAAGGTGGGGATGTGTACTTGGATTTTTCAAGTACACATGTAGATCATGAGGCATGGTTGGTTGACTCAGGGGAATCCTTTCATATGACTCCCCATAGGGAGTAGTTCTGTGAATATGAAAGGTATGATGGAGGTAAATTTTTCCTCTGTGATGACTCGACAACCATAATCATAGGACAAGGAAAAGTGAAGTTGAGGATCATATATGGAAGGATTAGAACACTATCTGGTGTTCTGCACATCCCTGGATTGGACAAAAATATTATTTTTGTATGCAAAATGGACGATGCAGGGGTTAAAACAATATTTGAAAAGGAAAGATGCATGATGATTCGAGGAGCAATGGTGTTGCTAAAGGGAGTTCGGGTTGGAACTCTATATAAGTTGAAAGGAATCACTAATAGTGATGGGCGTAATAGTTCCATTGTTCCTGATATTGAAGTTGAAGAAGAAAAAACTGCTACAGTCTCTGGAGAAAAGGTTATGATGTGGCATCAAATACTGGGGCATATCTGAGAGAAGGGTCTTCGACTACTACACAATTAAGCTACAGTTGAAGGTATGTCTAACTGCTCTCTAGATTTTGATTTTTGTGAACATTTTATATATGGGAAGAAAAATCGAGTAAGATTCCCCTCTGGTGCAACGAGGGTAGAATGAATTTTACAGCTTCTTCATAGTGATGTGTTTGGACTTGTGTCGGTTCCATCAATGGGAAAATCTGTGTACGATGTCTCATTTATAGATGACTTCTCAAGGAATACTTGGATATATTTCCTCAAGAATAAATCTGAAGTCTTTGACATGTTTAAAGAGTTTAAGGCTCTTGTTGAGAATCAAACAGAGAAAATAATTAAGGTACTGAGGATAGATAATGGTGGAGATTTCTATGGGAATGAATTTGAAGAATTCTGTAAGAAGTGTGGTATAACAAGGCAAAATACTACTCAATATACATCTTAGCATAATGGAGTTGCAAAAAGGATGAACAAGACGTTGATGGAAAAGGCAAGGTGCATGTTCAGTGGTGTTAGGTTAGGGAAAGAAATTTGGGTAGAGAAAGTGGGTATTGCTTGCTACCTAGTCAATAGATCACCCTCGTCAACACTGGATGACAAGACTCCACAAGAGGTATGGACTGGTAAGAAACCTTCTCTCACACATCTCAAGGTATTTGGCTATGAGGCCTATGTTCATGTTCCAAAGATAATAAGAGTAAGCTAGATAAGAAGGTTGAAAAGTGTATCTTTATTGGGTATAAAGATGGTCTCAAAGGGTATAAGATTTGGAATCTAGAAACCAAGAAGGTTGTGTATAGCCGAGATGTGGTATTTAGAGAAATAAAATATGTTGTCAAACAAGATGTCCTACCAAGTAAGGAAGAACCAAAGAAAATAGAGTTTGATTTAAAGGATGACGAATCAAACTCTACAAAAGAACAAGAATAATAAGAAGAAGATCCTCATACTCTAGTATTGAGGAGACCGGCAACCAGAAAGGTATACTCCATCTGATTTCCATTCAAATTTTGCTTTGTCTATTACTGATGACGATCCTAGAACTGTTAGGGAGTCAGTGGATTCAGACTATGGAAAACTATGGAAAAAGGCCATGGATGAAGAAATGGAAGACTTGGATAAGAATGAGGCCTGGGATCTAGTGGAGTTGCTGACTGGAAGAAATACCATGGGTAGAAAATGAGTATTTAAAAATAAGATGAATGTAGAAAGCAATATGGAGAAATACAAAGCTTGATTAGTAGCAAAGGGTTATTCCCAGGTTGAGGGAATTGATTTTGGTGAGATCTTTTCTCATGTTTCCAAGTTAACTTCTATTAGATATCTATTATTTGTTGATGCCACATTTGATTTTGAAGTAGAATATATGTATGTGAAGACAACATTCCTACATGGGTATCTAGAAGAAGAAATATATATGAAATAGCCAAAAGCATTTGCTGTGAAGGGAATTAAGTAGATGGTATGCAAGCTGAAAAAGTCCTTGTATGGTTTAAAACAATCACCAAGGATGTGGTATAAAAAATTTGATACTTATATGTTGGGACTTGGTTTCACAAGAAGCAAATAAGATAATTGTGTGTATTTTAAATTAATTGGTGATCATTTGATTTATTTGGTCTTGTATGTGGATGACATGTTGTTGGTAGGAAACAACAAGGAGATTATCCAGGATGTGAAAACTTAGTTGTCCTCTAAATTTGACATGAAGGATCTCGGTGATGCAAATTTCATTTTGGGCATGGAAATTAAAAGAGATCGGGAATAGAGGAAACTATGGTTAAATTAGAGAAAATATGTCGAGACAATATTTCATAGGTTTAATATGCAGGAATGTAAACCGATCAAGGTCCCTATTCCTATTGGTGTAAATTTTTCTGCGGATCGATGTCCCAAGACACAGGAATAGGAGGAGGACATGTCTCATGTTCCATATGGAAGTGCAGTTGGAAGTTTTATGTATGCAATGGTATGTAATAGACTGGACATTTCACATGTAGTGGGAGTTTTGAGCAGGTATATGTAAAAACTAGGGAAGGAGCATTGGACAACAGTAAAGAGGGTTATCAGGTATGTGTGTGGCACTACTAGCTATGGATTGTGCTACCAAGGAAGACCAGGATTGGACAGAGTCTTGGACATACATGTCTTTATGGATGCAGAATGGGATGGAGATCTGGATCATAGGAGATCTACAAGCGGGTATGTGTTTAACCTATTTGGAGGAGCAATCTGTTGGATGAGAAAAAGACAATTTGTAGTGGCACTTTCAACTACAAAAGATGAATACATGGTAGCTACTCATGCAAGAAAGGAATAAATATGGTTAAAAATATTGTGTTCAAATATTGGGTTGATACAACAAGCTGTAATGATAGATTGTGACAGTCAGAGTGCAATTTTTCAGGCGAAGAACCCAAATTATCATTCAAATACAAAGCATATTGATGTTCAATATCACTTTGTGAGAGACATGGTTGAAGAAAAGAAAGTGTTGCTGATGAAGGTGGACACTTCGAAGAATGTTATAGATTCATTAACAAAATTTGTGAGCAATGATAAGTTCTCTTGGTGTAGAGGATCTATGGGCATTGCTGCCTTGGATGGTTGACTATGTAAACTTGTAACCCCCTGTATGCAAAGAAAACAACAAGTGGGAGAATGTTGGGTATGTGTTATATTCTTTGCATGACTAGCTATAGTGTTTGTTACGTTGCGTCGAGCACATGGGGGATTTTGCCTAAGAAAATGTGTCACATTTTTGCCTCATTTTTTGTGTCACCTCGATTTTTGTGTCCATTGTTGGGTGGCTTTTCGGCACATATTGTTTTCTGTTGGTTTTCTATTTTTGGTTAAGGAATTAGGGTTGTTGACTAATCTAGGTCATTGGGTTAGGGTTTTGGATGCCATTGGATCCTATATGTATATTGTATTGTAAACAATGTATTATGGTGAATGAATATAGAATATGATGGTTTTCCTGGTTTGGGTTTCCAAGGGAAAAATCTCTGTGTAATGTTTGTATTTTCCATTGTATCTTTTCTATTCTTTTACTAAAAATCTTTTTGCAGTAAATAATTGTACAAGGTTGAAATGTACAATTTTTTCATTGCAAAATAAACAAGAGTGAGAATGATGAGGAAGAAGAGGCAAGGGACATATCTTCATCCGATGAAGGAACAAATAATGGAGACTCACGAAATTCCCACGAGTCAGGAAATCAAAACACAAGTCTGACAATCTCCGTTACTGCACTGATGCATATTCCTCAACCCTAAACTCTTAAATTTTATGGCTATGTCAAGAAAACTAAAGTAATAGTGCTCATAGATAGTGGAATTTCACATAAATTTATAGATACAAAGATAGAAATGCAATTAAAGATATTTATTCATCCTACCTCTGAATTTCAAGTCTCCATCCCGGGAAATATGACTACTTCATGTGATGGGAAATGCTATAAGGTAGAAGTATCCATGAATGAATACAAATTAAAATCTCCTATGTATTCTATGCCAATCATAAGGGTAGATATTGTATTGGAGGCTCAATGGTTAGACACACTTGGTACTGTTGGATTAAACTTACAAGAGAAATTTAAAAGATTTTATGAAAATGGGGAAAAGTATAAATTACATGGAATTAACTGTCCTCCACAAATAGTCTCATCCAACAAGATGGAAAAAATGACTAGAAAGGGAGCCCAAGCTTATTTCTTACACTATTATGCAATAAAGGGAACTACTAATGAGGAAAAAAATGATGATCCCGATAAATTAGAAAAAGTTCTTGGAAAATATAACACCATTTTTCAGGAACCTCCTCGTGGTCTTCCCCACCTCGTTCTAGAGACCACATCATATAATTGATCCTTGGTTCCGCCCCAATTAGAAAAAATTATTATAGACAATCGCACCAACATAACACATAAATAGATCGATTGGTTCAAGAATTATTGGATTGCGGTGTTATTACATGAAGCAATAGTCATTACTTAGCTCTGATCATTCTTGTTAGAAAAAAAATGACAGATCATATAGACTCTATATTGATTATCGAGCATTGAACACAATTATGATAAATGATAAATTTCCAATTCCAATTGTGGATGAGTTATTGGATGAGCTCCATGGTGCTAAGTATTTCTCCAAGATAGACCTGAAATCAGGTCATTACCAAATAATAATTCGAGAAGAAGACATTCCCAAAAATACTTTTTGTATTCATGAAGGGTTGTACAAATTTTGGGTTATGCCTTTTGGTTTATCCAATACTCCAACAACCTTCCAAGCAATAATGAATGATTTATTTTTTTCGTACCTATGAAATTTCGTACTTGTCTTGTTTGATGATATACTTGTTTATGGAAAGAACTGGAACTCATACCTCAAGCACAATGAGACAATATTAAAAATACTTCAAGAGAATAAGTTCTACGCTAACAAATCTGAATGTAGTTTTGGACAAATGATATCTTATTTTTGGGACATGTCATATTAGATGAAGGAATCGAGGTTGATCCGAAGAAAATTGCGGCAGTTACTGAGTGGCCTAGCTCCAAATCAATCACATCATTACGAGGATTCCTGGTTCTTACTGGGTACTATAGAAGATTTGTTTGAAACTACTCACAAATTGTGGCCCATTAACAACATTACTGAAAAAAGATGTGTTTAAATGGAATGACGAAGCTGAAGTGTGTTTTAGAAGGTTGAATCTCTTAATGACATCCACCTCGATTTTTTCATCTCTAGATTTCTCCAAAACATTTTTCCTTGAATGCGAAGCTTCATGAACATGATTAGGTGTCGTAGTTATGTAAGATAATCATCCCATTGCATTTGAATGTTGAAAATTCAAACCAAGGGAGCAAACAAAATCAACATATGACAAAGAAATGTTGGCAGTTATGCATGCCTTGGTTAAGTGGAAACAATACTTGCTGGGAATGAAATTTCTCATAAAAATGAACCACAATAGCTTGAAGTATTTTTTAACTCAGAAAAACCTTTCATTAGAGAAACAAAAATGGGTGAGCAAAATCCAGGTCATTGATTTTGATATTATTTATAAAAAAGGAAGGGATAATTTGTTGGTGGACGGGTTATCAAGGAAACTTGATAATGATGCTATTCTATGCTCTATTTCCATCATCCTTCTCGAATGGATATCATAAGTTCAAACCGAATATATCAAAAATACATAAATGAAGAGGCTAATAGAGGAAGGTGAAAGCAACCCAACTGCAAATCCTAAATTCACTTGGCAGAATGACATACTGTGGTACAAACAACATATATTTTTAAAAAACTCTTCCAATTTCAAACTCCAAGTTTTGAAAGAAAATCATGATTCTCGAACATCAAGCCATGTGGGGTTTTTAAAAACTTACTACAATACACACCATTCCTCCTTTTTGAAAGGTATGCGATTCGACATTCAGAAATATGTGGCAGAATGCGACATTTGTCAATGAAAAAAGTTTGAAACTATTGCTCCTCCAGGTCTTCTTCAACCCCTTCATGTCCCAACCCAAAAATGGTCTAAAATATCTTTGGAATTTATTACTGGTCAATTGTAGATCCATTGACCAAATATGCCCACTTTGTTGTGATTTCTTCAAAATCCAAGGCTAGCCAAGTATCTGATAGCTATGTCAAAAATGTTTTTAAGCTTCATGGATTTCCCAAAGTTATTGTGAGCGATAGGGATCCCAATTTTACTAACAATTTTTGGAAGGAACTATTTCGCTAGGTGGGGGCATCCTTAACCATGAGTACTTCATACCATCCTTAAACAGATGGCCAGACTGAAGTGGTTAATAAATTCCTCGAAGGGTACCTAAGGAATTTTTTGAATGATCGTCAGACACAATGGATCAATTGGTTACATCTTGCAGAATGGTGGTACAATAGTACATATCATACCTTAACAAAAATGTCCTTATTTGAAGCACTGTATGGTTATCCACCTCCCTCTATTAAGGAGTATGTTATCAATTCTAAAGTTCCTACTATGAGAGACTATCTAGCCACGCCGGATGAAGATTTATGCACCCTTAAAGTTCACCTTGAACAAGCAAGGAACCGAATGAAACAACAAGATTACAAAATAAGAATTGACAGAGAGTTTATGACAAGCGATTGGGTGTTTGTTCGACTAAAACCTTACAAGTAGAGTTCTCTTAAAAATGAAAAGAAACAAAATCTTGCTGCTAAGTTTCATGGACCTTAGTAAATTCAAAAGAGAGTTGGTCAATTTGCTTACGCCCTTGATATTCCAAATAATGGAAAATTTCATGACGTTTTTCATGTTTCTTGTTTGAATAAAAAACTAGGTCCTACCATCCATATACAAACAAAGTTGCTTCTTTTAGATGAAGAAGGAAGGTTAATTTTACATCCTGAAGGCATCCTGGAAGTACGGACCAAATTTCTGTGTTCTAGAAGAATTAATGAGTATCTAATCAAATGGAAAAACCTACCTCAAGATGAAGCTACATGGGAGGATGAGGAGTTTAGATCCAAGAATTCGTTTTTACCCATTGTTATCGAACAAATTAATCAATGCGGACATAGACCATTTTCCCTAGTTTGGGAACCCAAAGCTAGGAACAAAACAACACAGAGCATATTACTTTCCTTAGATTTATACAATCAAAATACTGATAAGTAAGGACTCATACCTTTTTATCAACGATTCTCCTTGCTAATTATAGCTCCTAGCTTGATCTAGAGGGTTTTCAATGGAAACATGTATAAGAAGACAAGCTAACCAGTGAAATCAATAATAGTATTTTTACAAATCTATACAAATGACCAAGGAGAAATGTAATAAAGACCATTTACAATAAACAATATCTATAGGAAAGCTAGAACAAAACAACACATAGCATATTACTTAGATTTATACAATCAAAATACTGATAAGTAAGGACTCATACCTTTTTATCGATGATTCTCCTTGCTAATTATAGCTCCTAGCTTGATCTAGAGGTTTTTGAATGGAAACATGTATAAGAAGACAAGCTAACCAGTGAAAGCAATAATAGTATTTTTACAAATCTATACAAATAACCAAGGAGAAATGTAATAAATACCATTTACAATAAAAAATCTCTATGGGAAAGGAAACATGTTACCACATTAATAATAATGGAAGAGTTACAACCGATGCCTTAGTGTTGTGAGGCTCTTTCCAACAGCTCATTGCTCCAATACCCACATTGCTTCCATGAATTCCATCACCATTAAATGAATACTTTGACAAAAGAATCTCTCAAGGCCAAAAAACAATCCTCTAATCACAAATAAGAAGCTAAAGCTATCAACCACTATTCACTACTATTTATTCTCCATTAGCTATTAACCTTTTCTCATGAGAGAAGTCTCCTTTTATAGATTGAAGAGGAGGTTAGGATCTCCCCAAATTAGGAGTACGGGTAAGATCCAAAACGATCGTAGGACACCTCATATCGGAAGCTTCTCTTCTAGAAACTTCCCCAATTTCTTCTTTTTCCTCCCTTTCAAACAATGTCCCACCCTGTGAAACAACAACATGAGACACTGTCACATGCTACTGTGGTGCAACTTGTGACACTTAAGAGTGTCACATGCTGTAGTGGTGCAACATGCGACACTTTCACAAAAAGTGTTTTTAAATACATTTTGGCTTCTTTCAAGGAAAAGTCTTTCTTCAGTGATCATGGATTTGAAACTTTGGATGATGGAAAGTAGGTGAACATTATCAGTTACAACAAAATAATGTGTAACATAATGCCCCCAAAATTATGAAGCTAGAACATGGTGATAGCTGAAATACTTTTCCATGTGGGTACTGAAACAAAGAACACATCGGTTGGAGACTTTCCAAAAACAAACAAGAAATCACAGTATCATTACTGAGGTAGGCATTCCCATACTCAAAATAAAAATGAATCAAAGTATAAGTGCTTACATACAAAGATCCATGTCAAGTATGATAGTTCATGGCCACCAAAGATACACCGTGCATCGATGCCATTGTGTTTCAAAAATGAACATAGCCACCAAATATACACTGTGGATCTATGTCATAAGGCTCAAATTTGAACATAGCCACGAGACATACATTGTGGATCTATGCAACATTACATACGCAAAATACTCCATCGTCGCCTAGATATATATAAGATGATTCAAGGTCTTCATTTCTACCATTCCATAATACAAATATAACCATGTGAGTAAAGGTATGGAATTCGAACATGGTAGAATTCATCTGATTACCGATCAATGATGAAAAACCATTAACATATGTGAAAGGAACCATCAATGATGACAATGGCCCTTAAGGTACACAAGTACATTCTATTAAGTGCAAATAAATGAGTTGAAGTCGAGCACTCATAGAACCATTCGATCTAAGGTCAATGATGAAAAACCTGTCGTCGAAAGTGAGGAGACTTTCCATTGAGGCATGCAAGTCCCAAGAGTTACACACCAAAATGCCACACTTAAGTATCTCACCCTAAGTTTCGCAAGTGTCATGAAAGTGTCACATACACTGACATCATGAAAGAACATTTTTCACAATCCCTAGTCAACGTGGAGAAGAAATATATTATACGAAGGTCAAAATACTATGTGCACATGAATTAATTATTAATATTCATAAAAAATAAATTAATTTAGTGTGAGAATCCACCTCACATTTAGTTTCCTATTTTCAAGGAGAGGTTGAGAATCTCATGGATGGTTGAGATATTTTCTCAAACGAAAATACTAATTTGGTGGATCTTGAGAGATATTTCCTCCTTAAAATCATTTAGAGATATTTCCCCCCTAAAATCATTGAAGAGATATTTTCTCCCTAAAATCCTTGGAGATCCCTTTTTAGTGGATCTTATGAGTGATCTTCTCCATGGTGGTTAAGCCTCCAAATCCTATATAATGAGGGATTTCCATGGAGAAGAGGAGGAATCTTTTGGATATCAAACTTATGATCTTGGGGGCATCATGCAAGGGTTGGAGGAGGAGGACTTGGAGAAGTTGATGCAACATCATCCATGATTGTAAGTATCTCTTTAAAGTTCTCATCAATATACTTGGCCTATTTCCTTCTAGTTTGTGTATCTTTACATATGATTGTCTACTATAGATGAATTTGTTTAATATAATGTGGTATATTAGGAGTTTCCTTGTTTTCTCTTTGTTGTCCATGATTTTGCAGACATCAAACTGTGCGAAAGAGTTTGGAGATCAAGCTCAAAGTGGAGCAGCGAGGACAAACACCGAAAATAAATATGATCATCTTTTCTCCTTCTCTCTTTTCAATTAGTTAAACAAGTCTCAAAGGGATGTTAGTGTCAATTTATATCTTTGTGTCTTGGTTTAGAGGTCATTAATCCAAGGGAAGATCCACCTGTCTGCAGGGGGATTATTCCGTAACACCAAGGTACTGTAAAGTTTCTAAATCAACTTCCTACATAATGTGCCGAAGTTGATATGAAGTGATTTGTCACAGGAGGGCCTTGATGTATCCCCCATCAATGGCGCAAAACAAATACAAATATTTGAAATAGATCAAAGTATAGAGTGAGTTAATACTGACTCAGGGATGGACGAGACTATAAAAGGTTTAAAGACTGCCGAAATGACCGATGCAATAGAAGGATTTTCTATTGGAATTATTTTGAACATATTGATGACACGACTACTGTCTTGGAAACACTAATTCAAAAGGAGGATCACACGCCAAAATATAAATTTGGAGAAGAGTATGATCAACAAGCGGTAAGTGGATTTCTCAATATGAAACGAGGTGTGAAAGAGTGTCATGTTCAAGAGTGTCTGGATGCCAAAAATTATTACAAATTTTATACAAGTTCCCTTCCCAATTTCCCCCCACCATTTCTGGTGAGTACCTCTTTATGTTTACACAAGCTTGAGGAGGACAACATATGCTTGTATTATAAGCTCATCCTTTGGATGAGTCCTTCAGAGTATTTTTAACGAACCCTAGGAGGGAGTGGTTCGGTCCCATATGGGTCTTTCAATGTACATTTTATGAGTCAAGAGAAAGAAAAATCGGTAGTTTTTCATGTTTAGAGAGTTTGAAAATCACTTAAATGAAACTCCAGGATTGATTTTTTCATAAATTTAGTCCCCAAGTCCGAAAAAGTATAAAATAATACCTAGGAGAACTCTTCTATCCATGATTGACTAGAGTATTCCTTTTTCGTAATTAATTATATTCAACCTGAAAAAGGGTTAAACTAATACTAAATAGATGCCATTTCAAATTCTTTAACAAGTGTGAAAGGAAGCAAGTTCGCTAAAAAATCTTTACATATTTATAGGGTTTTGAAAAGAGCTTAAAGAAATCCCTAATGTATATATTTTTTAATATTTTTGGAAAAAACCATAAAAACATACTCGACCACAACTTTATGTTTCAAACATTTGACCCGTAACCTGCACAATCTACAACAAAACATCATTCCTACTAGGAAATAATGCCAACCAATAAGGTACTATATAAAAATGGTAAAAAATGAAATAGAATATCAAAAGGAATATTCCATTCTTGGTTAAAATAGAGGCAAAAGTAACTTCTTTTTACCATTTGTGTTTTTTAACTCCCAATAGTGAAAAAACCCCCATTTGGTTGATTCTTCATGCGATGATCATGGGAATATCTATGGATGATTTCAAATTCCATTTCTTCCAGGTATTAGATCTTCCTCTCCTTTGCAAATTGATGGTCAATTTTTTAAATTTCAATCTAGTTTTAGGTGTTTTCGGGCTTGTTCCCAAGCCCTAAAATGTGCCTCCCAGGTGTTGCAAGGCCCCCATATTGAGGACTATGACACTTAAGAGTGTCGCAGTCCCACCTTATCAGGAAGTGCAACAATGTTGCTTTGTGTGTAAAAAACAGGGTGTGACACCCGTAAAACTCAAATTTATTTTTCATTTTAAGTTGTGAGGCTTGAAAATTTTGGATTTTGTTTGACAAATAATTTCTCCACTTGTTGTTTGTAGAATTTTGGCCAAAAAAAATGTTGGAGTGGAGGGAGAGCGAGCATGAAATGGAAGACCAAATCACAGACAATGATTCAAACACCATGTTGGCCCTCCGGAGGTGTGGGTTGGAAAAGTTCTTCCAGATATATGGCACGAGGTCCCAATTTTGACTATTAGAGTTTCTGGTAAAGATGTGGGATATCAATGAACATGTTTTGAAAGTTGGAGTTCACGAGATGACCCTGGAAACTGAGGACATTTATTTCTTGACCGGGATCTCAATATGAGGAGAGCAAGTTTCTTTGTCTGGATTCAGGGGAGGTGGTGAAAATACATAGAATTACATCTCTCAACATTGTGTTGTTAGAACCAGGAAGACCAGTGGGAAAATTCCCATAAAAAACTTTAGATATATTTCCTTAAGAACCATTCTTTTCACCATCACTCGAGTTGTCGGAAGTGTGGCTCCTCACCTAGCTACCAAATCTCAAATGCAGTATGCGGTTGATTGTATGACACCGACAATATTTAACTGGTGTGAAGGGATACTTTAGAGCATGAAAGATCAACAGACCAAGTGCAAAAATGGTTGTTTGAAGCAATTCAGTTATGGTTCAATTTTGGTTTCTTTTTTCCTCTAGAGAGTTCCATTGTTACGTTTACAGAGTATGGATTTGGATGAGGACCTTGACCCACAAGAGAATCGAATGAAGAGGTAGGTGGAAATGATGACACATCATGGTGGAGGCCCAATAGTTTCGTACAATCAGAATTTCTTCAAATGGATGAAGAAACAACTTATCATGATCGAAGACTATGCATATAAATGTATAGATTTTTGAGGATATCCATACATAGTCCTTCCATAGGGGTACCAGTGGAATGATTCAGGTAAAAAGGAACCATTTTTTTTGTTTTAAATTTTTTAAATTTAAAATGTTTTTCTTGTATTGAGACTAATTTGTTTTCATCATGCAGATATCGAGCCATGCAAACCATATGGGACTTCGCCTATATAGAGGCAAGGTGAGCAAGGTGAAATGGTTGCTTATGATCGTGAAACAACAACAAAACTCGAGGATATTAAACATAACCTCAAGGGGTTGACCTTGGGTATACCAGATATTCAGATCAACGATTTGTTGCGATGGTTCCAATGACACACTACGATAGTATCCAGATGCATAGCTTGTTTTCTTTGATGAGTGGCTTAGGAAGTAGTATGCTACCAAGAGCATCGTGGTCTTAGAGATGACTAGGATATTTTTATTTTCTTGGCCATCGACATGTATCGATACAAAATTCATAGGCTTTGTGATCTAGGTGGATATTGGTGGTCACCCACCTATTCAAACTGGTTCCTCGTGCCCATTTTTGTTCAACATGTCCTTATGTACTACTTTATGTTTGTGAGTTATAAACTTATGGGGCTGTCTGAAGCCCCACACATTCTCCAGGTGGATACAGGTGGCCTCTCACCTAATCCAACTGGATTATTTTGTATGTTTTCATGTCAACACATCTTGATGTACTTCCAGGGCTGTTTTGGGGCCCTAAACTTTTTTTTTTTTGACTCGCCACAGTTAGACTGTAGATGGAGTTAGAGTTTGATGGAAGAATGTGTATTTCTTTAAAATACCTTTCCAACGGGCTATCACACTTCTAAAAAAAAGTTCGTATGCAAAAGTTACGGCCCTAGGAAGTTGAGTTACCAAATTACACCAACTTACCCATAGGGCGCACATAACTTTTGGCGTTTCACCTTCTAGGGTTAGGTTTTTGGATGTATAGGGTTTTGGCATTCATGAGTAATATGAAAAGGGCCTTTGGAGCCTCATTGTAATCCATTCTTCTAAGACGAATGTGCGTAGCAGCCACATCTCTTCTCAGAGATAGCTACTACCATTTGAACAAGTTTCAGTTCTACAGTTTTATAGTTTCAACGTATTTCATTATTTAATAGAAGATATTGTTCAGTGGATATTTGTGTTATTCTTCCTATCTCCGTGTTTATTGTATTTAGTTTTTTAATCAGTTCATTCCACTCCTAAATCCAGATCAGTGGTATCAGAGCGATCTGCTCTTCATTTTTTTTTCTTTGTGCATGTCCCAGACAAGGTCTGGGTACAAAACGTTGGGACTCGAACCAATCGAGCCATTACCAGATCAGCTGCGTCGAGCCTGACAACAACCCATTGGAGACGAAAATAAAGATTATGGAGCAAGAGATCCTATTAAAATGTTTCTCAAGGAATCCCTCACGCGACAAAGGAACAAAATGATGGACAACTTCGCACAGATCCTTCGACGGTTTCCCATAGGAGAAGCATCTTCATCAAGCGACCATTCAACCCCCTTCAAGGTACATGTAAATTTTGATATTCCATTACTTGAAGGACTGATAGATGCAGATTTTGTAGATAAATGGTTGAATCTGCTCGAAGGACATTTTTCGGTCACAATTTTTCCGATAGGGAAAAGATCACTTTTGCACTCCTCAACGACGTTCCCCATGTTAAAGACTGGTGGGATACTTACTCTGAGCAAAGGGCGGTGGATGAATGTGCAATTTTTTTGATGGCCCCTACATGGGATTCCTTCTGAGACACCATTAAAGAACAATACTACTTTGCTGGAAGCTACGGGGACCAATACACTAGATGGAACACCCTACGTCAAGAAGGGACCAGACAATACCAAACTTCACCAATATTTTCCATACCCTACGCACCAAACTGGGTATCAAATATTCTGAGCATCATTTGGTGCTCCAATTCCACGACTATTTGCATAGATACATTCAAACAGAAATGGAGTTCCTAGGCATCGCTTCATTAGGCACGACTTATAGATACGATGTCAAGATCGAGCAAAATATTAAGCAAAAACGGCGAGAGTTTGGATCTACAAACCCCTCACAGCTGAAGAAGTGCAAAGGCAACCCCAACCCGCACAAAAAGGGACCAAGTTGATATGGCCACCCTTGGGACAATCTGTCCAAGCTGCAACACAAGAAGGGTAATGAGAATACGAAGAAAGACATGGGAAAATGGTGTGAGTACCATAAACATCCTTGTCACAACACCTGTGAATTCCGCTCTAAGCAATCCCTCATGGCCGAGCTGAAGGCTTCCGAGTCAGAGGCCGATTCTGATTTCGAGTCAAATCCTGAAGGAGGGAAGCAAATTATCGATGTTGAACCCAATGCCATGGTCACTACCACCAAAGTCCGACCAAGCGAAACAAAAGAACCAGAGGAAGGGGAATGCCTCTTTCACTCATAGATGTGGGTCAAGGGATATTCGATTCATTTCGTTGTCGAAAATAGTAGTAAGAAAAAACTAATTTTAGCATAGTTCATCAAGCAACTGGACCTTCCAACGACACTGCACCCACAACCCTACACCATCGACTAGCTTCGTCAAGGAAGAGATCTTTGTGTCAGCCAACAGTGTCGTCTGCCCTACGACATCAAGCCTTTCAAAGATGAGGTACTGTTTGATATTGCTCCCCTTGAAGTTTGTGATGTTCTTTTAGGACAACCATATTTGTGAAAACGTCATGCTGTGTATGAGTCTAAACCCCACAATGTTATTATTACATAGGGTAGACAATTGTACAAGATCCCAGAGGTGGCACCACCTACTGCTATTTCTTTAATCTATGCTAATCAATGCAGTCAGGTCATTTCACAGATCAAGAAGTTCGTCTTCTTTGTGATCTGTGCTCATAGTAAGCAGAAGGTCACTGCCACATCCATGGCCTCTACACAATGCCTCTCTTTGTAGCAGAAGAAGGTGGACATGATTGTGAAAGAATACAGAGACATCTTCGCCTCACTTACAAGGGTACCAACACACTACCAAGCAAGCATCCAATTGGTCTGACCCCCGACGTACCTCTACCTAATGGGCTAGTCTATCAACGCTCATAGATGGAGAATGGAGAAATCAGGCTTTTTGATCCAAGAGATTCTTCAAAAGGGGTATATTAGACCTAGATCCCCCCCTTGTAGAAGCCCGATTGTACTGGTGCAGAAGAAGGAAGGGACTTGACAACTCTGCATTGATTATAGAGCCTTAAAAAAAATCACAGTCGGGAACCGCTACCCCATTCTCAGTATTTATGATCTTCTTGACCAGCTCAAGGGGGAAAATTTCTTCAGAAAGATTGACCTGAATTTGGCTACCACCAGGTTCCCATCGAACTAACTGATTTCTGGAAGACAACCTTCAAGTCTATAGAAGGTCTCTAGGAATGGCTAGTCATGCCCTTTGGCTTACGGATTACACCAACCACTTTCATGAGGTTTATGGATGATGTATTGAGACCCTTCACCAAATCCTTTGTGGTAGTATACTTGGATGACATCCTCATATTCAACACAACATGGGAGGAACACATGCGACATATTCAACAAGTTTTGAGCACTCTACGACAACATAGGCTTTATGCCAATTTGGAAAAATTATCTTTTGGCATGAATAGGGTCTAATACCTGGGCTACATTGTTGATGAGCATGGGGTACATGTTGATCCAACTAATATCCAAGTCATTCGTTATTGGCCAGCCCCAACCACACTGAATGAGCTTTGAAGCTTCTTGGGACTATCCAGTTTCTACCGACGATTCGTGTTGGGATTCTCCCATATTTCATGGGACCTCATCCAGGTGACCAAGGGTGATGGTAGGGCCAAGTTCGTGTGGGGGAAGGAGAAACAACGGGAATTCAACGATCTGAAACATCGCTTGTGCTCAACTCCAATACTCTCCTTTCCTGATCTGCAACAACCATTCAAGATTGAGACCGATGCATCTGACTATGTTGTGGGCACAATTCTCACTCACTACGGGCATCCTATGGCATGCCATAGTTAGAAACTATCCGATACTGTCCAAAAATACCCCACCTATGACAAGGAAATGTATTCCATTGTACAAGCCTATCGTCAATGGAAACATTACATTCTGGGGAAAGAGACGATCATACACACTGATCACAAGCCTCTGCAGTTTATACAGACACAGGGGAAATTGTAGAACGACCGCCATCATAAGTGGTCCACCTACCTCCAACAGTTACATCTCAACTCAAGTATAAGATAGGTATCTCCAATCGTATCGCTGACTACCCCGGTCGGCCTCCTGTGGCTGTGCTCACCACTGTGCTCCATTCCTGTGGACATGAAGCATCAGAGTGGCCCCAACTTTATAAGCAATATCCAGACTTCCCCACCACATATCATCTCTTGGGTACTGATGCCACTGTCACTGATTTTCACATTCAGGATAGACTCTTATGCCACCTGGGCCATCTCTGTGTTTCTACAAGCGAGCATGAAAAGCTGATTTGGGAATCCCACTACAATCGGGTAGTAGTTTATTTTGGCATAGAGAAAAATGTGGCCATTCTTCAGAAGCATTTTTATTCGCCAAAAATTCACCAAGATGTCAACAAGTATATCAGATCCTGCATTGCCTGGGCCATTGCCAAGCCAACCATCAAGAAACAAGGCTTATACACCCCTCTTCATATTCTCGAGAATCCGTGGGAATCCATCTCAATGGATTACATGTTTGGTTTTCCATCCACCAAGAACATAAATGATTGTGTCTTTGTGGTCATTTATCAGTTTTCGAAAATGGCCATCCTCACAGTATGTAAGAAGAATGTCACAACGATGGACACTGCCAAGCTCTTCTTCGAACAAGTTTGGGTCCACTTTGGGATACCACTAACCATCATCTTCGATTGATACAAAAGGTTCCTCAACACCTTTTGGTCGAGTCTCTGGTCTCTGTTGGACATCAAGCTCACAAAACCCACTGCTTCCCACCCCCAAACCAATGGCCAAACCGAGGTCGTCAATCGGATTATTGTGCACATCCCGCACATGTACAATTTTGAGCATCCCCGTAAATGGGATAAGAGTCTCCCATATGTCTAACACAATTACAACATCGCTGTCCATAGTTCCACCGAACATAGACCATTTCAGGTGGGTCCGAGATTCGAATCCTTGGGGCCCATTGATGTTGCACTTCCTCTTTCCACCACACAGACAAAATCTTCCCCTGATCATTCTTTGATCGACAAAGCCACCATATTCATTGAGCGGATTCAACACATTCGTCAACAGGGCAAGGAGATTTTGCAGAAATCCAATGCTAAGTACAAGCAGCGCCATGATCAACACAAGGTACCACACCAGTTTCAGGTTGGTGAAAAAGTTTGGTTACATTTGCAGAAGGAGCGTCTCACCGGGCCCCATCGGAAGCCTCACCTAGTTCATTATGGGTCTTACACTATCACCAAGGCTATGGGTAGTAATGATTTTGAGCTCAACACTCCACCCTTCCTTGGTCTGCATCTAGTATTCAATGTGGACCTCCTTCGTCCATATTTTCCACCATTATTGGACACCTCTAATATCGCTGAACAACTAACACCAACAGATCTCAACCCTAACTGCATGGAACACGCATCCACCAATCATATCTTGGACACACAGGTCAAGGGAACTCACCAGCAACGGATCTAGATTTATCAGGTTGTCAAGGTAGGGAAACTCCTACACCAAGGCAAGTGGCTCACCCAGGGCCAAATACAACAAAAGTTTCCTCACCTGATGGGGGAACTCAACGCAATGGAGACCATTGCTTCATAAGGGGGGAGGATTGATCCAGGTGGATATTGGTGGCCACCCACCTATTCCAACTGGCTCCTCGTGTCCATTTTTGTTCAACACGTCCTTCTGTACTGCTTTATAATTGTGAGTTCTACACTTCTGAGGATCTCTGAAGCCCCGCAAATTTTCCAGGTGGAAATGGGTAGCCTCTTGCCTAATCCAACTGGCTTATTTTTTATGTTTTCATGTCAACACATCTTGCTGTACTTCCAGGGTTGTTTTGGGGCCCTAAACGTTGTTTTTTTGACTCGCCATAGTCAGACTATAGACAAAGTTAGATTATGACGACATAATGTGTATTTCTCTGAAAGACCTTTCCAATGGGATATCACGTGCCTAAAATGAAGGTCGTATGCAACAATTATGGCTCTAGGAAGTTGAGGTACCAAATTACACCAACTTACCCATAGGGCCCACATAACTTTTGACGTTTCAACTTCTAGTGTTAGGTTTTGGATTTCTAGGGTTTTGGCATTCATGAGTAATATGAAAAGGGCCTCTGGAGCCTCATTGTAATCCATTCTTCTCAGAAGGATGTGCGTAGCAGCCACATCTCTTTTTAGAGATAACTACCACCATTTAAGCAAGTTTCAATTCTGCAGTTTTACAGTGTCAACCTATTTCATTATTTAATAGAATATATTGTTCACTGGATATTTGTGTTATTCTCTATGTTTATTGTATTCAGTCTGTTAATCAGTTCATTTCGCTCCTAAATCCATATCACTTTGTGTTGTCTTAACACATTTTGTAAAAATTATGCTAAACTCTTAATCTAAAAAACTTCTAAATCGACTTATTCTATACAATCTGTTATGTGTTTGGTTTTTTACAAATGTTGAAAATGTCTATCTAATACATAATTAGACAAATCATCTATTAATGTGTTTAGATTTCTTGGAATGTGTTGATATTCTAAATAGTCAAACTCTCTTTCCAAGAGACGAACCCTTAAATATACTCATAATAGAGTAGGACTTCTGATAGAATAAATGTTACTTAATTGTAGTACTACAAGTTGAGAGTCCAATATTACAACTAAGTGACAAATGCCAAGTGAAATGGATTAAGTCAATGGTTCAATGACTGTGCTATATTCCATGATATTATTAGTTGCACGACTAGGGCATATACCATGTAGACTTATCAACTCATCGATAATCATGTAGATTTCACATGCAACAGACACAAGTTTCTCGGTATTGCAACTAGCACCATCAACAAAAAGTTTTAAGGTAAAGGGAGCACCGACATATGCAAATCAAGAACAATGCAAGATAAGCAACGACATATAGAAATTGTTTGCAAAAACAAAAATATAGCACACCAAAAATATGGTAGAACATATACAAAGAACTTATGTAGAATGAATCTAGGCATAATACTTTTTCAGATAAATCCCATTCCGGGGCTCACCCAAAGGAATCCCATCATAATCCACTAGCTCATAGGCGACTTTCTCCAATACAAGTTTAATGATATAAGGGCCATGCCACATGGGTTCAAATTTACATGCCCCCAACATTTCACGATCTTGATCATATAAAAGGACCAAGTCTCCTTTAGAGAACACACGAGGTCTAACAATTTTATCATATTGAGATTTGACATGTTTCTTATGGGTTTCATTAGCAAGAGCGGTATCACGATGAGTTTCATCTAATCATGTCAAATATAAAAAACATTCTTCATTGCCGGTGGTATTGGGAAGTAATTCGACGACTAGTTTCAAGGATGGTATTTCACATTCAATCGACAATACGCCTTCTAAACCATATACCAGATGAAATGGAGTAAAACCCGTGTCTGTTTTGACCAAGTTTCGATATGCCCATAATGTCAAAAAAAGCATCATATGCCAATTCGATTTGTGAATCCTTATCATCCTATGAAGCATCGTCATCAAAAATTTGTTTATGAATTTGACTTGGCGATTGGATTGCAGATAGTAAGGAGTTGAGTTTTCATGCAGTAAAACCAACTTGGAAGTTAATTCTGACATCATGTAATTTGGAAAATGAGTTCCATGATTGGTGACAATGGCTCGGGGAACATCGAATCGAGCACTAATGTGATTAAAAACAAAAAGAGATGCAATTTTCCTGTTGTTATTGAATGTAGGCATTGCCTTGGTCCACTTAATAATCCATGATGACGATAATATACCCATGCCCCCCGACCTAGTGAGGGTTACATGTCATAAAATCAATGCCCCATTTAGCAAATGGACTAGCAAAAACTACAGGGTGAAGAGGAGCAGGAGGTGCATGCAACCTACGATTGTAGATCTGGCACGTATGACACTTTTGGACCACAAGGATGCAATCCTTAAATAGTGATGGAAAAAAATATTCGGCTCGTTGAATTTTTGGGAAATGACATACCCAAACATATGATCACCACATGCTTCGGCATGACAGTTAGTAAGAGCTCTCTCAGCCTCTTCATGTTCTAAACACCGTATGAAAATATAATCAACACCACGACGATGAAGGGTATCACCAACACTAATATATTGTCGAGCTTAGTATCGAATTAAATGACGTTCAGTACTAGAAAAATAAGAGCAAAAGGTTTGGGTCTGGAGATATATTATGATGTCTCCATACGAAGGATTTGAGGAACTAATCAGAAAAAGAGATTCATCAGGAATCAAATCTTCTATCACATTTTCTATTTCAGCTGAGGTAAGGTCACAAATTAACTCAACAAAAGCCAAATATTTCTTTGACTTGGATTTTTCAAATTCCAAATCAAACTCTTGTAGGATAACAATCCATTTCAAGTATTTCCCCCTAGCACCTGCCTAGTCAGAATATGTTACATGGGGTTGCAATCATAAATAACGGTGGTTTTACGGAATAAGATGTAGTGACCGAAACGTTGGACAACTTGAAAAACAACCAATGCCAATTTCTCCACATTTGAATATTTGATTTCAAAAGTGGTAAGACTCCTACTTAAATAGTATATCACATGTTCATCATGCAATTCATCCTCTTGGAGAAGCACCATAGAAATGGTACTGTTAGAAGTGACAATGTACAAAAGGTAATCTCGACCGTAATCTGGGGAATGTAACAATGGGGTTTGAGTCAATGTGTGATTCAAAGCATCAAATTCCTTTTGAGTGATGTCCTCATAAACAAAAGGAACCCCTTTATTAAGAAGTCGAGTAAATTCTTTGTTTAATTCAATGTAGTTGGGATTGAATTGATGTAAAAGGTTTTCCTTCCCTTGCAAACTTTGGAGTTGGCGTAACGTCGAAGGAGGAGGTAAGTTCAGTATGGCATCAATATTCAAGGGATCAACATGGATCCCATGCCTGGATATGATGAAACCTAAGAGGCATCCCGATTCCACACAAAATACATATTTATGTGGATTTAAGGGAATATTGGGATGTCGACATCTAAGGAATATGGCTTGTAGATGTTGTATATGATCTTGACGTCGCATGGAATGTGCAGGAAAATAATCAAGATATGGTTGAAAAATATGCTTAATGTCATGAAACATAGAATACATAGCTCGTTGAAAAGTAGCACCATCATTCTTAAGTCCGAAAGGAATCTTTCGATAAGAAAAAGCACCCCAAGGAAAAATAAAAGCAGTTTTATGTTGATCCGATGGTAGTATGTTTATTAGATTATATCTGGAAAAACCATCCATGAATGAGAATATTTGACTACTGGCACAGTCATCAACTATCTGGTCTATAAAAGGGGTTGGATAATTATCTTTCAAACAAGCCTGATTAATATCCCTATAATCAATACATACATGGATCGTTCCTTGTTTCTTCGTAACAGGGACATTATTGGAAACCCAATCAGTTAGAGGTACAAGATAAATAAAACTGGCTTTGAGAAGTTTTTCAACTTCAACTTTAATAGCAACAAATTTTCATGGATGAATAGGAAGAAGCTTTTTCCAAACAAGCTTAGCTTTAGGATATGTCTTAATTTCATGAATACCAATTTGTGGTTCAATACTAGACATTTATTTGTAATACCAAACAAATACATTACATAATTCTTGGAATAGGGCTGTATAAGTTCTTATTTCATCAGAGGAAAAAGAGGAACCTATATGAATGTTTTCCGAGACCTCAATATTTACCAAAATATTTATGGGCATAGTAACAAAGATATTCCCTAAATTCCCTTCAAATAAAACATCATGGATTAAGATGGGAGTTCGATAATTATCAATTTCCTCAGATGGAAATGAAGATGCTAAATGACTCTCAAGAGTCTCGAGCTTAGGGATAAATGAGGAATGATGATGACCATCATCCCATAGAGTGTCCTCCAAAGACATAATATCCATGATGATTTCATCAGTAGGGAAAGTATCATCAAAAGGATCAAGAGATGTAGTAGAAATAATCTAAGAGGATTGAGAGTATTCATCCAAAATCGGACTTGTTCGGTGATCAGTATCAGAACTGGCCACAAAGGCATATTTGATGGCTTGATAAGTCAATTCAATGGGAATAAGTGACATTTTGTCGTTGTATCTCACATATTGTGTAGGACTGGGTACTATCCAAGGATCATATGACTCAAGGGGACTACTAGCACTAGTCGAAATCATGTTTATCTGAGAGACAACAAGATAAATGTCAGGTGGTGGGAGTGGAGAAATGTCGGACGGTGGGAGCGGAAAAGTTCCTATTAGTGATGAATCTTTTAAAAGACCCACTCCAAAATCCTCGTAAGCATATGAGATTTTTTCTATTAATGGGACATTACCAATGAGTGAATCATAATTAAAGTAGGAAAGTTGGTCTACCATGACTATTTTTCCCTGATGAGGGAAACAAAGTACACGAAACAAGGTAGAAACCACGACGAAATTTTTATAAATCCAACTAAGGCCTAATAAAAGGTTATAGTCGAGGGGTGCATCAACCACTTCTACCTCAACATTAACTATTTTACCTTCTAATTTGATTGGAAATGCATTGAGCACTCCAAAGGGTTTAAATACTCTACCCTCAAATGCTTTCAATGTAGTAGGAAATTGATTGAGTGAAGGAGAACTAAAAAGATTCCAACAACTGACGGACATTATGCAAGTTGAGGCTCCTTTATTAATAACAATATGAAAAACAATTTTCGTTCACACAATAACTTGGATTTCAAAAGAAAGTTAGTGTGGAAGTCTTGGGAGATGAGTTTTGAAATAAAAAACTACCATATTCACATCAGTTGGATCAACTCCACCAATAGATGACAACAATAATATCCATTGCATAGGGAAAGTATGAAGGACTTTGAGGGACGAGATCGCAGAGGGTGCTTGAGCCAAGTCTTCTACAATATTGTAGTTTTGAGTAGCTCGCACGTGCGGGTTAAAAGACGACTTACGAACAACACCTTTTGGAGGTGATTGGATCACTGGGTCAGAACTGGGTTGATCAATTTGAAGAGGACCAATAGTAGGTGAAGTAGATGTAGATGTAGGAGTAGAGGTAGAAGCATGATCAACAACACTTCCATTGGAAGGAGGATAGTCTTTGGTTCGTGTTGTTACAAAAACCTGTTCAATATTTTCTTGATATATAAGTTCATAAGAGCTTCTAGAGGCAAAGGGTTGATCTTGCGCAACCATTTGAGTCTACTGGGATGGGAAAGGATTTGTCAAAATGATAGGTGCGGTCGAAGTTCCTTTAATAAAACAATTAACATAGACACGATGTGGAAAATACTTATTATAATGGTCTTCTTCACAAATGAGACAAGCATATTTAGGCTTGCGCTTTTTCATATCCTCAACAAGTTGAGTTTTGGGTTTCTCCTATTGTGGGGAATTTTTCTTTTCTTTTCCTTTGCCCTTTTTCTTACTTCCAAGTTGCTGAGATTTACTGGTGGTTTTGGATTGGACCATGTTAATCTCAAAATTTTTACTAGGAGTAGTAGCAAGAGGCAAAGTGTTTTGAGTTGTAGCAATAGGAGTAACCTTAGGGTTAGATTGAACATAAGGTTTACTCGTAGAGTCTTGGGTAAAAAAAACTTACCACACCATCAACGACGTGAGATTTTGTAGGAGGTACAATAGTTGGATTAGTCGATGGGCGAGGAGACTATAGAATTAGATCATATAACGTGCCAAATTGTTAATAAACAAGGTATAAATACTGAGCACGAGTGATAGCTTGCTCCCCTGTTACAGCGCCACCCATAGCGACATTGCAAGAAATAGGAGGTAGTAAGGACTTAATAAACCAATATTCCAACACTTGGTCTAGTTTACTGGCTTTTATCAAACGACGTCTATGTCTCCATTCATGGATATGATCAGAAATATGAGTCGATGTCAACTGTCGTAATGAGGTTAAAATTTTTGTGCCAACTTCATAACAAATTGGTAGTTGGAAATGGGTCAAAAAGGCTATTGCTAATGAATTAAAGTCTTGAAAAGTTCCTCATTGTAATTCTATATACAATTTACCAACATTTCCAATAAGAGAGCTAGAAAAGACGTAGACGGATATAATCATCATTTAAGGAATTTGAAGAACACCATAAATGATAAGTCATGGCGTTATTTGATGGATCTTCTCCAGGTTTCCCATCAAACTTGGGAATATCACTTGGTAATTTGGTAGGGATATGTGACCAAAACAGAGAATGAAAAATGGGATCATTTATTAACCGCGATAGGTTTGGTAATTCTAAAGTTGCCAAGAATGGTAACTATCGATTAAACAAAGGTTGTTGAAACGTGGGATATTGGTAAGAAGCTTGAGGATTAGCTCCTGGGGAGGAGGATATCCCTGTTGAGAATATGTTGGTGCACCAGGCATCTGAGTTCCAACAGGATGATAAACCTGATAGGGTAGTCCCATAATCGTTTGTGTACTAGTAGCATGAGTTGAAGGAGTATATCTGTGGAAAGGTTGGCCAATAGGAACTTGATTTCCACTAGCCCCACTGGCCTAAGGTAAATTTGATGGAGTTCTTTCCATTCCATGGAATGAAGCACCACTAAATACTTGGGTACTAGTCAGTTGTGTAAATCCTAATTGAGAGGGTTCTCAAGTGGGGTTTCCTAAAGGAGGTTGTTGACCAATCGGAGGTTGTTTACCAAGAGGAAGTTGTTGGCCAAGTGGGGGTTGTTGACCAAAAGGAGGATAAATTCTGGAAGGGAAATTTACAATAGGAGTTTGTTTTCCAAGAGGAGGATTTATACTAGTTAACAGATGTTTCCCCCAAGCAGGAAAATATGGTCCTACAAAAGGTTTCCCTCCAACAGGAAAAGATGGTCCTACAAAAGGTTCCCCCCCCAAGCAGGAATAGATCCTACAATAGATTGTCTGACATTCAAAGGCATAGATATCCCCACATATGGTTGACTAACGATCAAAGATACAGATAGTCTGATAGATGATTGAATTGGAACACTCATCCCACTCGTCAAACCGGGTTGTTGAATAGATCCAGAAGCAACATTAGTTTGTGAGGTATGTACCATAATTGGAATAGACGTACTAGATGAACTAGGCATACCAAATGACCAAGGGGGGTAATGAAAACGTTAGGTAGTGGTCGAAGCTCAGGAAAAGGTTCCGCTGAGTGATTGATACCTAGGAGGTACGAAAGGACCACCAAAATCTTAAGATACATTAGATCCACTGTGTACAAAATTTCCATCCATAGTAAGAGGTGAGGTTTGCATTTCGGTACTTCCTGATATGGATTCCGTAGATGTTGAATGATCCAAGTTTGACCCATTAAAAAAATATGATGGTGTATGTAAAAATGGAGTTCGACTATCGACAATTAAAGATTGATACCAAGTGTTTTCTTGCTAGGGAGATACAATTGGTGAAGGAAATTGGATAAGAAGAGGCCCCTCTAAATATGTTATAGGTGGATCAAAATGAAGACAACTCTCTCCCGATATATATTCTACAGTAGAAAGACCAGTCTACGAAGAGACAAACTC
>ML841260.1:40986-59297 GCA_009831015.1 Picea engelmannii | reverse complement strand
AAGTGGGTGAATGAAATAAACAAATAACTTGAAAAGGAAAAGCAAGAGATTCCTAGCCTCTCAACCTTACCTTAAGGACAAGTGGGACAAAATTCAAATGCATAAACAAAACAAAAAATAGATCTAACTCCTAGCCTTATGATTTTGCATGGGTGGCTAGGCCAATCGACTATGCAAGGTGTAGACACATTAACAAAATAGATTGCAGAAAATTAAAACTTAGAAAGAAATGCAAGCCCAAGAGACTATGTTTGGGATTGCTTACAATGATAGAAGAGGAGAGGAGAGTTAGGTATCAAATACCCCAACTTGGGAGGTCTTTTCTTGAAGTTTTATGGCACCAAATGGGCAACACCTCCTCTTTTCTGATGCAAACCTGCAAAAAAACCAGCAAGCAAAGATGCAAAAATGACCAGAAAACTTAAATAATTTATGTTAGTAATAACATAAAAAAAAATTGCAAAAAATGAGCAAGTAAATATGATTTGTTGACCTATTCAAGAGAGTTAGAATTCCCCAAAAATGAATGGAAATATTCAGAAAATTAGAACAAAAATTTAAAGAGGTTTGAGTTGGGTGAAGGGACCAATTTCCAGATCCGAAATTTGTCCACAAAACCCTTTGGTGACTTGCAAATTTCGTGAAACAAAGCTATAGAAAAGAGAAGACGTGAGATCTTATTGATAAAACAAAATACTTTGTTGAATCAAAACAAATACTCACTAGATCTACAATACTACTATCATAGATCTATCCAAGCAAAATACTTTGCTTGGACTTACTACTCTAGATCTATAACAAATGAATACACAAAAAGAAACCAAAGCAAATATCACCTCCAATGTAGCACAAGATGGCACCAAGAAGACTCTCAATGCACCATGGATCCTCCAAAGATTTCTTTTATTCCAATAGAATAAAGCTTGAGAAAGTACCTTCTACAAGCTTGAGAAGAAAGAATGAGAACAAGAAGAGAGAGAGAGAAGAGTGGGAGAGATTTGGGTATAGTAACAATACACTGAGAATAGATGTGGAATGAGGGAGGGGTAGGAATTATTTTATACCCAGGAGAGGAGAGAGACCCCTCTTGGATGTGTTCCAAATGTCACACATGCAATAGAAGTGCTCATCTCAAGGGAGGCGCACTTTTAAGGTTTTGGTAGTCTAGGGTTTGTGAGGGTTGAGTGAGGGGAGGGGAAACACCTTTAGATTAAGTCAAACACCACCATAGATCACTAGGAGGGTGAACTTAGGTAGCTAGGGTGTTTACCTTTTTTTAATTTTTTACTTTGGGTGGTTTCCTCACCAAGGGGGGCGCAACTTCCCTAGGGGGGTGACAAGTTGTGAGTGTGGCTAAGCAAGGGGGGTTGGGTTAAGTTAGAAAAGTGTTTTGCTAACTTAGGAAAAGGGTTAGGCATCATCTCCCACTCTTCTTCTAACCTTTTTACTCATTTTACAAAAATTGACATTTTTACTTAGCCAAATTAAAGCAATTAAATTGTTGACTTGGACTAACTTGGACTCCTCATGGAAAATGACCTAGCAAAACTTGTCCCATTCAGCTAAAACTTGTTCCAAGGGTGTAGGGGGTCTCATTCCATTTCTTTTGAGTACTCACACCCCTATCAAAATCCCCTAGGACCTAGTTTTTACATTTTTACATCAAAATTAATTAAAATTACCATTAATTGGGTAATTAAAAAAAAAAAAAAACTACTTAGACTCGACGGAATTTTGCAAGACTCTAGAAGATGTTTAGCATGGTAATTTACAATATTCCTAGACCTTAGTCACCCAGTGGACTTGATCATTAGAACACCTTTCACCACTTTGGAGGATTATTATGAGTGAAAAACTCAAGGGTAATTAAAAATTACCTGAGAATAAAAAACACTCGATGAAAGGACTTCCCTAATGATAAAGTCCTAGGAAACTAACCTAAAATATGATCCATGCAGACCCATTACATTATTATCCCACGCAGGGGAATGAAAATTCCAATTACAAAAAGAAGTGTCGGGGGCAAAAAATGCCCTGTAGAACCATAAAGTATTCAACTTTGTTGCACCATCAGGTACATAGCTTCATGGCACATGGAGTTGACCCCCTAGTCGAAATAGGTGGTCAACAGGGCTCTAATTTAAAATGAGGAGTGAAAAAAATCTAGAATTTTACTCTTCCCACCAAAATCGGTCGACTCCCGCAAAATTTAATTAATGGATTATGAAAGAACAAAAATTCAATGCCCTAGACCCCATAGTGGTTGCACATAAAGATATTGAGAGCACAGAATGTAGAGGATCTCAACAACTACAAGGACCTTGCCATTGGAATGTTTTCATTATTATTCATAAATCTATTTACATGATGCCAACCTATTGCTCTAGCAAAGTGTGAATGAGTGGTGAGAATCTAACATTCAAAAATCATTAGAAGTCGATCTGGGTGTTGTAGTGGCAGTGACAAAGAAAAAATTTAGGGGCAAAATTTCGCTCATAGGCGAAATTAAGGGGTTCCAAATTTTGATTGGGCAATTTTTTTGTATTGTAGTGATTTATTATCATCCACCCTTAATTTATTTTTTATTTTTTATTTTTTTATGTATAGAGGGTTAGCCCACATGTATTTATGATAGAGAGGGAAAATAATTAGTTTTCGCCTTAGTTGCACCCTTTCATTCACTCTGATTTCTAGGAATGGAGATTCCTGGTAGTAGCAGTTTCTCCCTCCCCATTTAGTGTAAATTGAAGTTCCTACCATCATTCGCCCCAATTCCGTGATATGGGGATTATTTTAGAGCAGATCACACCAATTTCCTGGAACAGAATGTGACTCAAGACTCAACATGCCTTGGTATTTCCAAACCCTTGTATAGTGCTAGGTAAATCCTCTCAATGTATTATATATTTTCTCTTTGACCCAATCTAAAATAGTTCAAGGGCTAGGCACGGGGTACTAATGCTAGATTGGTTTGCTAGATTGCATACTCGCATAATCAACTTTTTCAAGGTCATTTTGTTGAATGCACTACATAAACTGTTGATTGATTGATTTTTTTGTGAAGTAATGGTCATGTGAGTTGCAAAACTTTCTAAAAATTATGGTTAGAGACTATTTTTTATTTTTTATGGGTTTTTTCAAATTAATTGTGAGGTTTACATCCAGAGATTTAAATTTTCAGCTTTGGAAGCATTGGACTTTTATTTTGATAAATTTGAAGTTATTTTGTTCTTTTTCATTTACAAGAAGGCATGAATGGAATTAGTGCCCTCTTGGATTAGGCTGTAGCAGATGGTTTTATTTTGTAACTAAAGCCAAGTCCATGTTTTCATCCTAGGTGATGGTAACAGTTCCAATGCCCATAGTTCATTATAGTTGCTCTCCCATGGGATTTTATACTAATTGATTCATATAAAAGTCAGTCTGCAAACTTTTAGCTGACATTCTTTATTTTTGGCAGTAAAGTGTTGCAGGTTCCATGTTATGTGTTGATTGCCTCTCTCTTTCTGTGCCAAAATTTCTTGAAGAAGTTTAAAATAACCAGTAAGTAACCTCAGCTTGAAGTTGTTGTATATCCCATAGTTATAAATTATCATTTAATATTCACAAAAAAATCAAAGTGTTTGTACCATGAATGGAGTGAAAGCACTTCCCATCTTAATCATTGAATGTACTTAATGCCCACTATTTAGGTCTCATTCTTCTCATTTCTAGTGCAGCTTGTGGGTTGAGAAAGTTGACCTGACATTTGATGCGGTTTACTGAAGTAGCTTTGCTTGAGAAGAGCTCACTGTGGGTACGACATGCAGATTTGCTCCATGTTTTCTCTTCCTTACCAAGGGGCCTCAATTTCATCGAACATACGAGTGACATTGGTTGGAAATAGTAAGGGATTAAAGGATGCATGTATTTATGCTACATTTCATACGCAACTTTAAGAAAATAATCTGTACGTTTTCAGTTTCATATGATTTGTTATTTATCAACATTTTGATTCCAATTGGTTGTGTCAGGTATCAAAGAGCTAAAGTATCAAAGAGCTAAAACAATCATATTTTGGGTTACCCAACATTGAGCTATTCCAACTTCCCTTAAATTATTTAATTACTCTACTTGCCCTTTTTAATTATTTGATGGGCCTTTACCAAAAGTGCTATGTTTCAATTACCCAATTTTGGTGCAAATTGACACTTTTCGGTTTCATGTTTATTTAGTATATATCATTTCTTTTGCTCTAACCTATAGTTGTCCAAACTACAAATATTATTTGATCCACATTTTGTATTCATTACTAGTCAGACGACTTCAACTTGTGGCTTTCCAATCTCCTTGTAATCATATTGATTTGTATATTATCCATATATTATTTGATCCACATTTTGTATTCATTACTAATCAGACGACTTCAACTTGTGGCCTTCCAATCTCCTTGTAATCATATTGATTTGTATAGTATCCGGTAATAGGGGATAATAGTTTGATAGCTCCCATTTAGAGGAGCCCCCCTTGTTCCTTTCTTGATTATTGGTTTCCTTTTCTACTACTGTGGTGTAGTAGTGTCATGTCATCTAAGAAACCTAAATTTGGTTAAGTTCTTTTTATGAAGCCACAAATGAACTTGTCACCTAATGATTGAGGATTTTGTATATATCCAATTTGAATAATATCTATCCTACATTGTGATATTTGAATGATTTGAATAATGACAATCATTCTTGGTTTTGAAAAAAATAATATGAAGGATGAATACATAGGACATTATACCTCTGGTCATATATTCCTATTCATAATAGCTTAGTTTCATTTATGTATTCAGTTGCTTAAAACTGTTAGAGATTGACCACTTTGGCTTATGGACTAGCTTGAACAAGCACAATGTAATGATTGTTTTTCAACAATGTCTGGCAAAGAGTGATTTTCACCAATCCACATGGTAAATGAAAGGGTTGGAAATGTTACATATCATAGTAGGAAATGGTGTTTTCTTAGTGAATAGAAGTAGGCAAGGACAATTACATTATATTCCTTTGCGACATTTCACTTTCAATTACTTAGTGTAGTTAAGAAGGCTTTGTGCTGCCTTTGGAAAAGTATTTGAATAAATCAAGTGGGATTCCATCTTGAACCGATATTAACTACAGAGTTATGTTGCACTAGTTTTTAGGACATGGGAACGACGGGGATGGGGGGACACATCCTTGGGACGACTAGAGTGCACCCCTAAATTTTTTAGGGGATGGCGGGTTGGGGACGACAATAGTATAAATAATAATAATAAATATTAAAAAATTTAGAAATCACCACAAACATTTGTAGCTACTTGTGATCATAATAGTCTATAGTATATAGTATTATGCATAGCTCTTATACTTACCATTTTTGAAAAATCTTGGGCAATTAAGAAAAGGACTGACTGACATTCCATTATTGGTCCCTGGACAGGAGAAAAATGTAGTTTAGCTTTAGGAAACTTAAGTGTAACTATTTTAAATTTGCAATAAGGTCCATGAAGAGTCTATGAGACAATGAACTGTCTCTATAACAACTTTTCTTCCTCGTATTTTTTTTTAATGATGATTATGTTGAAAGGCATTCCCTTCTCAATAGATTCTGCAGATTTTTACAGCTGTGTTGAAAATCACTGCAAAACATTTTCAGATATACATGATTGCATTCTGTAAAGAAGTTAGATTCATATTTCAGATTAAGAAGGTGATTGAATAGTAATTTATTCAAACATTTAGTACCCAATCTGAGTCACTACCATCTAATTGTTTTCACAATGCTTGAGGTTGGGATGGTGGAAGAACTGGACTTGAATAACTCCTGGACACCCATTTGCAATATGTAAGCGTTGAGATGACCCCAAAAATGAGAAGAACAAGAGCAATAACCACAAGGATCAACCCTTTGAGGTGTTGCATTTCCTGTTTTTTTGACATGGAGGCTTTGCTTTCTATAATTTTGTTGTTGAAAAGACAATAGTTAAATCACCAGAAACCCAAATCAAAACCCGTCATACAAAACCCATGTTTTGAGATGCAACTTGTACAGGAGATTTAGATTCAGTATAATATGAAAAAAATGGATAGGAAAATTGATCATATTGTCCAATCATCAATGTCCATTGTAAAAAATCAATATACATGCCCCAAATATCCCTGAAATCTGCCTAGAATGTCCTCGAAATCTTTCGGAACGTCCACAAAATCTATCTGAACGTTTATCCCTGAAGTCTGCCCAAAACGTCTTGGGGATGTCTAGAAATTCCTTGAGTCCCCGCTGAAGTCCCTAGCAGTTTGGGGATGTTTCCTAGGGTTCCTCAAGTCCCTGAAACGATGGAACGACAGGTATGGTTTTTTTTTTTTGGTAGGGATGGGTTTCGTGCAACATAGTTACAGAGTGAGAAGATGAAGCTACGGAGAAATGCTTTTGTTCTCTACCCACTGCTTATCTTTTTTGAATAAAACTATTGAAAATTGTTGCTTTATTTCTACTTTATAAATTAAGTGAAATTATATTTATGTCCACTGATGACCAAAACAGGTTGATGGGACTTGAAAATACAACAAATAATAATAGCAAAATTCAGAGTGCCTAGTGCATCTCCTCCCTAAAAGACAAAAGAAACTAAACAAGTCATAAGTACGCGTGATTCAGTTCATTGGTATTCACTAGATCAATTTATTTCTGATATAAAATTGTGGCAACCGAGCACTCTGTTATTCTTCAATGGTTGTTTTTATGTGAAATAGTCATCTTAACAAAAGATTATTTTTCAATAACATTGAGAGCTTCTATGTAGCAAGAAAGGTATATCATTGAAATCTATAATTTCCTTTATCAGGTCCAGAAGAAAACTATAATCCATCTTTTTACTTTTGTACATGATAGGCATATTCAATAGGATATGAGTTTCCTTGAGTTTGTTAGACGGCCAGGAAGGTTGTCCCTCAATTGTTTTATTGTAGATGCTTGGAGCTTAGGAATTGACATCTAGTTGTTTTTTATTGGGGTTATTAACTCTGAAAAATATTATCCATGCAAGTGCATTGAGAGAACCAAGGTGTCCTACAACCCGGGTGGGGGATGATTTTTGTTACTTCACATGTGTCTTTTTAATGCTTATAAAATAAAATTAAAAAAGGTGAAAAGGGGACAACATCCTCGTTTCTTTATTACTATATCATTTGAGACAAATGCTGACATATTATTCATCTTACTTGCAATATTAGTAAAAAAAGTGAGTTGCAAACCTCAACATTAATTAAATAGTATTTAATGGTGCAAAACCATTGAGATTTACACATTTATTGTTTCTTTCTGATCCCTCTCAGTGTTCAATATATCTGTGGTTAAGATGGATCTATGGAAATGATACCTTTGTTTGCATTATATCTTTGGGGTTCTCAGTGCTCAATAGATTTGTGGTTAATGGATCATTATATCTTTGGGGTTCTCAGTGCTCAATAGATATGTGGTTAAGATGGATCTACGTAAATGATACCTTTGTTTGCATTATATCTTTGGGGTTGAGAAAAGAATAAGGTTTTATTATCTTTATTGCAGGTTGATTAAAAAATAACCCCATGCACAGTTCAGGAAGTGCATCTCTTGCTCTCTTGGTTTAAAAAATCATGTCAAATCTAATGCATAGCATTTACCCTTGGCAGGTTCAGCATGGTGTATGCTTACTCACACCTTTTTGGAGTTCTGCATATGGGGGTGGGGTAATCTGCCTCATACATTTTTAATGTACTATACAAATTTTGTGTCATCACTAGAAGGATACTTCCACACTGTTATATGCAATTCTCAGGGGCTTCAAAATACAACAACCGTGAACCATGACTTACATTATATTGTGAACCTTGACTTACATTATATTGCTTGGGACACCCCCTAAACAACATCCAACTTCTTTGATTGTAAAGAATTTTGATGATATGGTTAAAAGTGGTGCCCCGTTTGCTAGGAAGTTTTCCAAAGATGATCATGTTATGGATAAAATAGATACAGAGATTTTGGGTCATTCAGATGGCCAATTCACCCCTGGTGGATGGTGTGTAGGGAGTCTAGATATATTTTTTCCAAACATTCATACCAAGATAGGATTCTAATTCATTCTCTGATAAAAAAAGATAAGTGTACTAGAGGATTGTATCAAAGACAGCTATTCACGGAGGCAAATTCCAGCCTTGCATAATTTAAAGGCTACTCTTTGATTCACTTATCACCAATAGTCCCCATAAGTACACAGGCCTTCCCTGAAATTATGGTAACGATTGGCATCCCTCAATCATTTCTCGACCGATGATTTTGGATATGAATTTGGTGGCAGTATGACAGTCATAACACATACACAGATTCTTCATTACTTGAAATGTTATCCCAGGAGATGTGCTAATAAGGCCAAAAGTGTTAGAAATAGGGAAAATAACAGAAAATATACCTTTTCAAAATTTTAGTTTGCTAGATCAGCAAGAACACAGTAACTCTAAATAGATATGTACTAAAAAAAAAATTATGAGTATACACATCAATTAGATCTGAAACAAACTGTGTTTCTAAGCATGCACATCAATTAGATCTGAACCAAATAATATTTCTGAGCATTCACAATAATTAGATCTGAAACAAACAATGTTTCTGAGCATGCACATCAATTAGATCTGAACCAAATAATATTTTTGAGCATGCACAATAATTAGATCTGAAACAAACAATGTTTCTGAGCATGCACATCAATTAGATCTTAACCAAATAATATTTCTGAGCATGCACAATAATTAGATCTGAACTAATAACAATATTTATGAGCATGCACAACAGTTAGATAATATTTTTGAGGATGCACAACAATTAGATATAAACTAATAGATCGAAACCATTAAGCATTTCAAAATAGTAGATATGAACTAAAAATTAGATAAAACTGAAAATACAATTTCAACTTACCTTTGAAGAAGAACTTGACACATAAGTGTGATGATAAGCCTTTGAATATGCTCAGATAAGTCTAGGGCTCATGGATCAACCTCAAAGGGTTAGATATTTTAACAATGAGAATGTAGGACTGATTTTCCACCAAGGAGAAACCTCATACAAAGACCACAAAAACCCCAAGCGGAAAAATTATGGAAACAAACCCTTGTTCCAGTCCAAACCCTTGTTCCAGTTCAAACCCTTGTTCTATTCCAACGTGGTCAATCTGCAAGGAGAAAAATAGGTGACGATTGCCAAAGGTGAAGGGCCATCAATCCAACAAGGAGGCCACAACCCTAAAGGGTTTCAGATCAGCCCAATGAATGGGATGACAACCACTTAGGAGAGGTCTGGTGAAAACTTTAACACACAACAAACCCTTGGCAACAGTGAAACCTTCATTGAAAGGGACGACAGACTCTTGGCAACAATAAACCTTCAACACACAACAACTCTCCATAAGACTTCTGGCAGCAACAGAATTACCCTCCACTCAACAATAAAAGAACAGATAAACAACAAGGAAAGGAGGTCGTAGCTTACTGTCAAGGGGAGGCCACAACAATAGTCAAAGGGGAGGTTGTATCAACAGTCAAGGGGAGGCCGCATCAACAATCAAGGGGAGGTCGCAACAATAGTAGAGCCTTAGAGCAATCCACCATACTTGAAGAGAAGAGAGTGTGAGTGTAAGGAAAAAATGAGGGGAGAGGTTTCTATATATGGTTTTTAGGCTAGGGCTAGATTATAAAAATATAATTAATAAAATGACATATTAAATTAATATAAATATTAATTTAATATGTCACATTTAAATATTAATTTAATATTCTTGTTAAGCCCTAAAAACAAAATTACAAGCCCCCACTCAAACCCAAACTCAAAACCAAAGGGGTGAATAACAATCAAGGGGTTAGGAGAGACATAGAGGTTTTCTTAGTGGCAACACATGTCCATATGATTCTCAAGGTAACCAATTAACTTTATCATCACTGCATAAGGGGTACATCCCACAATGTGGTCATTCTCATCTTCATAATCTCTCCTAGGTCCCATGGACCACACTGAGAGAGAGGAAGAGGATCACACACCAACACATCTTGGTATTACACCAAGATCTACCTGATCAAAGACCAGGTTGCCCCAGAACACATTTGAGGTTTTATCCACCAAGGTACAAGACCAATGATCAACCCATGCTTTAGGCATGGGTACCCTAGAACACATCTAGGGGCCCTAGACACTTCTAGGGACTTATATCAACCACCAAGGAACACATTCAAGGATCAATCCAAGCTCAAGGAAAGGATTCTCTGTAACATATCCAGGGGCCCTAGAATACATCTAGGGTCTTTACTTCTTGGTCCTAGACCAAGAACCCCAGTCATCTACTAGGGGCCCATACAAGGGTCTTTCTGCTTGGTCCCAGACCAAGAACCCCAGTTATCTACTGGGGGCCCTCACAAGGGTCTTTTCAATTTTTTTCCATGGATTCTAACTGCTTGGTCCCAGACCAAGAACCCCAGGAGTGTACTGGGGGCCCTAGTCCACAACTAGGGTCTTAAGCCATCCTCTAGGAGAATGGCTCTTGCAGCTACATTAAATTCACCCCGGGTGGATGGTGTGTAGGGAATCTAGAGATACTTTTTCCAAACATTCATACCAAGATAGGATTCTACTTCATTCTCTGATAAAAAAGATAAGTGTATTGGAGGATTGTATCAAAGACAACTATTCACGGAGGCAACTTCTGCCCTTGCATAATTTAAAGGCTACTCTTTGATTCACTTATCACCAATAGTCCCCACAAGTACATAGGCCTTCCCTGAAATTATGGTAACAATTGGCATCCCTCAATCATTTCTCGGCCGATGATTTTGGATATGAATTTGGTGGCAGTATGACAGTCATAACACATACACAGATTCTTCATTACTTGAAATGTTATCCCATGAGATGTGCTAATAAGGCCAAAAGAAACAACTAGCTTCTCACTATAGTAATTGTGAGCATGTTTGTTTTGCTCCTGATTTCCATCATTGAGCACAAACTTGTTCTCAGGTACATACCCTGTTGCCTTGATTTCTTTAGTTAATCTCTTAATGTAGCCCAAATCTCATATGTCTATGGGTGTAACCTATCTCCAACAAAGATTGCATGCACCTTGTGCTTGGTCTCAACCTAGCTATGACCTGTTTCTTTTTTCACCCTTATCTCTTTCATAATATTTCACACCTTTTTTGGATCATCCAACCATCATGCTGCCACATAGATATTTGATAGTATCACATAAGTTGTTGAATCTTGTGGTTCCAGGTCAATAATAGATTGAGGTGCATGCTTTCCTAGCAACAAATTTATAGCTAAAAATGTGAAAACAAATCAATTAGCAATTGTCAACAATATAAAACAAGATTTACTAGGATCAAGGAATATGGATTGATTGAATTCAAGCAATGAAATATCATCTTATTGTCCGTATGAAAGTTACATGTCCAATCTTGAATTCAATAAATCCATACTCCATATGAAGGTTTCATGTTGAACACTTACCCATCATCAAAATTACAAAACCCTTACAAGATTGATTAAATTGTGATTCCAAAAGATCAAGGTGGTTGCAATTCTTTTGCAGTTGGATCATCAGATTTTCCAGCCTTTCTTTTAGGCCTACTCTTGAGATAGATGAAACAGATTCTGTCAAATTCTCAACCCTCAATCTAAGGAAATAACATGCAATAGCTACTATGACCTGTTAGCTCTCTGTAAACTTCATTCGGTTGAGAAACGAATGACAGAGGCAACCTACAAACCAACTTTGAGATCCGAAACTAGCCTTTCGGACCTGGAGAGGGCTCTCTCGGGAGACTTTGTCTCAGTATAGGATATGGCTTTAAGATGTTGGCTAGATTTAACACCTTTTAATGATAATTTTTGGTTCTATTGGCGAAAAGGAGCAAGACCTCGGGCTATGGAGTCTATTCAAGAAAATGATAGAAACAAATGACTCGGTGACTGAACTTCAGAGGATAAAGGATAAGTGAGCAACAGTCTTTAGTGTAAAATCATTGTGTGAGGCAGAGGGAAAAACAAAGGAAGCAACTCGGAGCATCACTGAGGATGAATTCAGAGTTAGCTTAGAGGAAAGACGGTTTGTCTAAATGGTGTGACTCCCAGGGCGTTGCGCGATGAATCCTAGGTTCAAAATTACGTTCTGATTCAGACAGAAATAGATACAAATAAAAAATACAGGAAGTATGTACGCAAAGAGAGAAACAATACATCCAACTGCCACAATTAGAATCTTTTCATCAAATCTTTAGGACATTTGCACTAAATTTCGATCGAGCTCAAACTACATTCAATAGTCACTGTCTACACTAATTTTTCCAACTAACCCGACTTACATTGAAAGGATGAAACATATAGGCAAAGGCATCGCTTGGGTTGCCCAACTCTCTAGCTATTATCCCTAGAATTCAGGAAACTGATTGTTCTTTGTCAAGTGACTCTTTGTATGGCACCTTTCCAAAATAGAAACCAACTGCATTCATTCGTGTCATAATCGCTTGTATCTACCATGAGGTTCGGTTATCAGCAAGGTCTCATCATGGGAGAGTGATGTGTCGATGCCTTCCTTTGACAGGGTATCTGAACAATCAACTGCTCTGATCATACTTACGCCATCTACTGTAACGACATTGGTTTCTGCCACATGCTCATTTTTAGGGGTGCGTATGTGGCGGGTGAATGTCGACTGTCGCAGTCATTACCAAAATGACCAGACTGTCCAAGGGTGACACCTTCCTCAAAATTGTCAAAATCCACGCCAAAATTTGAGAATACAAGAATGCACTCAGTTAATCATGCTTCTTTTGCACGCTGGCAAGAGTTGTGCGGACTTTCTCCCTGGTCGCTTCACATTCTCTGAAATGCTTCACATTCCTTTCTTTAGTTATCCTATGTGTTTCGCGCAGCTATACAATTGTGTCTTGTGCATCTCTAAGCTATCTCTTGAGCCACGTCACGTTTCCCTCGCGACCCTATGATGCTATCACCTTAAGGGTCTTCGCTGCTAGTTGTCATCTTATTTCTCTATTTTCCTGGTAAAGCTCGATGATAACGAGTTGTGCTTGTTGCAACTGCTGAGACGAATCTCGAACATCTGTGCCTCCAACATCTGTCCTCCTCATTCAGCTCCAGCTTTCTCTACTTGTACCTTCGAAAGATTCCAGCCAAATAGCGCACATAAGATATTCTTTGACAGTTGACCCTGCGCACGGTTCGCTTGGGACTAGAGTTTCCCCAACTTCCTTGTTCTTCTTTGGCCTGCCCCTTCTCTGGGGTATTAGCTGTTGGGGGAATAGGACTTCTAACATCTTTCCTTCCTGCGCAACCTCTTCCAATCCAGTCTTCGCGCAGTGTGATATTACCCTTTCCACACGCAGAGGGAAATCCCCTTTTGGATCCTTGGGGATGCCTGCTGTGAGAAAGAACGAATCCTAGTCATTTCCCAACTGCCTTAATTCCTCCACTACAAGCAATTTAATCTGAGAGACATGAGAGAGTTTCCTTTTCGATTTATCCACTTCAGCCTGGGCGTTGTCCGCCATCTCTCAGAGGTTCTAGTGTAAGAAAAAGGGTAGATTTAATGGCTTCCTTCTTGTGAAGTGCATCAACAATCTAAAGTGATGCGAATGTATCCTGTCAAAGCTCCCTTCACAGGTGAAATATCTCCTAATTACTTCAAGCAGTTTTCGAAAAGGTTTCTGCAAATATCTACTCGGAACGCCTGTTTCAATTTTCCCACCTAAACAATCTTGCTTGATGAAATCTTCATAGCACCAAGTGTCCAAAGGCATGCTTTTGAACCACTTTTCACTGTGCAGAGGGATCTCTGTTGTGATTGACAGAGTTTCCTCAATCACCTGGAAAATGACGCCCGAGATCACCGCACGGAATCTGTCAAAACTGAGTGTGAACTGCTCAGCTAGTCTCGTATTGAATCCTTGAATTTTCCTGCAGAAGTCCATGCACCCAAACTGCTCAAAAGATGCCCCAACCTTCGGATCTTCGTTGATCAATTTCAAGCTTTGGGGCTCAGGCCCAGTGCTTCTGCCGCTTCGCGCGCCCTTCCTTATGTTTTGGGAGGTTGCCATGGTGCAACACATATTTTTCCTGCACGTGATGGATTTGGCACGGACCCAAGGCAAAAATCTTGATCAACCTGGGCTTGTGAGAAAAACTACAAATAGTGCATAAGCCTGATTGGCAAATAGAATGTGTGAAGAACATCTGGAATTGATAACAAAGTAGGTGGGAGGTGGAAACGTGTCAGGGACAACTGAATTCATGGCGACTGGATGTTTCGAAATGAACTGAAGATTTTCCATAGCACATCCACGCATGTAAAGTACAACTGATAAGGGTTGCAGGGCATACGTGATACAAACGTTTCGATTTTTCATTCTTCCGGCCTTCATAATGAGCTAATGATGGTCACTGCACTTGCCGACGTGACTTCTATTAACAATTCACCTCGACCCAGGGCACATAGAAACTCCCTTTTTGACAGGACCTGACTCTTTGGGAACATAATCATACTATTTACACATGTTTTGACTCTAACATCCCTTCCCAACTCTAAGGGCCAACTGACCGCTTGTTGACTTCGATCCCTTTGTTGTTCAGTACCTGACTTCAGATGCTTTGACACACATGCCATGACTCGACTAAGACCGACCCTAACTAACAAGAAAAATGGCAGCGCTAACAGCTGGCTCCAACGGGGATGCTATCCTCCCAACCAGGTAGCAAAGAACAACAGACCAGGTGCCTGACCATTGGGCCTTATTCAACTTTCGGACACTGAAATACGCAAAACAAAACACAACCTAAAATTATTGACACAGTTTCTAACAGACTTAGCATAAACTCAGGGCCTTCACTTCGAGCTTCAATTTTTGCTGACATACTGACTTAGGACAAAAATAAAATGACTAATTACAATGACAAGTGACTTAAACGAACTTTATTGCACCAGGTAGTGCTTGAGGAACCTGTCGTTTACATAACCCCAACCAACGCACTCTCCATTTAGTTCTTCTAGGAAATAAGCGTTATTCCCGTGATATGCACTGATTCTGAATGGGCCCGTTTAAAGATGATCGAATTTCCCGTGCTTTCCTTTATCTTCATTCCTCGCGTCCCATTTCAGTACCAAATCCCCCAACTGAAATTCCTCCTGCTTAGAGTGTTTGTCGAAGGTTTTCTCTATCCTTTCCTGGTGGAGTTGTGATCAATTGTACACATGTTCCCTTATCTACTGTGTGTGGATCAGCTGATTTATTCTCCTCTGCATGTCATCTAGCTTGGCTTCCTACTCTTGCAGCAACTTCCTAACGGGAAACCCCAGTGAGGTGGGGAATATCGCATCTGCGTCGTATACAATCTGGAATGGCGACGTCGATATGGAATTCTTGGTGGTAACCCTATCCACCCACAACGCGTAAATAAGCTTTTTATACCAGGCCTTCTTGTTGTCTTGCAAGAGTCTCTTGATGATCCTAGTTAAGCTTTTATTCGACGATTCTGCTAACCCATTTCCCTGTGGTTAATACGCTGTAGAATTCCCCAGGGTTATATTGTAATCCTGCCAAAACTTCTCCATCTTCTTGGACTTGAATGCAGCTATGTTATCTGTTATGATCTTGATAGGGCATTCAAATCTCGATAGGATGTTTGTCTCCAAAAATTGAATGATGACTGCGTCAGTAGCCTACTTCATGGGGATTGCTTTTATCCATTTCGTGAAGTAATCTGTGGTCGTGAGTATCCATCTGTGCTGCATCAAGGATGGAGGATTTATTTCCCCTATAAATTCCACGCCCCATTGCATGAAAGGTGCTTCGACTAAGATCCGTTTTAGTGGCAGGGGCTGCAACTTTCTTCTTCCATCGAAAGTCTGACACTTGTGGCAACTGGAAACTTCTTTGTATATGTCTGTGAAGATGGTAGGCCAATAGTAACCCACTCTTAAGATTTTGTGCGCAATGGTTTTCTAGTAGTGGTGTCCTCCGCAGTTGCCTTTGTGGAATTCCTTGATGGCTTGTTTCGCGTCGTTTTCCAGAAAACAACTCAGCAATATCCCTCCAGGATCTTTCCAGTGTAGCGAGTTATCTAGGATGCAAAACTTAACAACTTTGAGTTTCAAGAATCTGGCCTTGGTCTTACTTAAATCCGAAGGGACTTGCAGATTTCTCAACACATAGATGATGTCTATATACCACGGTGAATCGACAAACTCTTGGGACACCTGCGCAGTTGTTTCCTCCTGAGGATTCTCTAACAGATCACGATGAAGTTGATTCCCAAAGCATCGCAGTTCAACTGCACCATCAACTTTGCAAGGCCCTAACCCTTAATCAACTTCGTGGGATTGATTTCTAGGTCGTATTATAGCATGGACGCTATCCACTTACCTCTCCTTCCCTCAGGGTGAGGCCGAGTCAGGATATCCTTGACTGAGTTGCTGGGCATGTAAGTGATAACGTGGGAGTGTAATATGTACATTCTGAACTTCTTTAGGGCATTTACTAAGGCGTATGCTTTCTTCTCCATAATGTCGTATCTCAACGGAGAATCCCTCAGCGTCCTGCTGAAATAGGCTATAGGCTTCTTAAAGTTTTGATCGTCTTTCTGCAACAGCACACCGACAATTGTATGCTCTGAGGTGAATGAAAACAAGATGAAGTCTTTCATGAAGTCTGGGCTGGCCAACACGAGAGCTTTAGTCAGCCCCACCTTGATATATTCAAATTATTTCTTGGCTTCCAAGTTCCACTTGATCTCATTCCCCTTTCTGAGCATGCAGGTGATATGCTTTATAATTTCAGCCAGGTTCGGGATGAATCTTCTTAAGAAATTTACTTTCCCTAGGAAAGATTGCACTTCCTTCTTACTGCGGGGAGTGCTAATTTTCATAATTCCTTCAACCCTGATGGGGTCTATCTTAATACCCTCCTTTGAGATGATGTGCCCCAACAACTTCCCTTCTTGCATCCCAAAATGTGACTTTTTTGGATTCAATGATATGCCAAATTTCCTGCATTTCTGGAAGACCTTCTTCAGATGCTCGAGGTGTTGTTCATCAGAGTTAGAGTACATTGTGATGTCGTCCAGATAGATCACAATAAACTTATCCTTTTCATTGGAAAATGCTATGTCCATCTCCCTCTAGAAGGTAGCTCTGGCGTTCATCAAGCCGAAAGGCATCTTAGCATACATGAATGTCCCCCATGGTGTCGTAAAAGCCATCTTTTCCTTGTCATCTGGGTGCAGCAGGATCTGATTGTAACCAAAAAACCCGTCCAGCATAGACATATTCTGGGACCCCACTACCTTTTGCAGAATATAGTCCATTTTAGGGAGCAGGTAGTGGTCCTTGAGTGACACTTTGTTTAAGTTTCAAAAATCTACACACAATCTTATTTCGCCGCTCTTTTTTCTTACAGGTACCAAATTGGCCACCCACTTCGAAAACCTTAAAGAAACAATAATTTTAACCTCGAAGAGTCTCTTTACCTCCTTTTAGATCAACGACAATAGCATGGGATTTATCCGTCTCATCTTCTGTTTGAAAGGCCTCTGGTCTTCTTTGAGAGGGATGACATGTTGAATCACTTTAGTGTCATACACCTTCAAATCATCATAACTCAAAGCGAAAACATCGGGGAAATCCTTCATGAGCTTGATGTAGTCTTGTTTGACCTCTAGATTGAGCGTTTTTGACAATTTGATTATTTTTGGGTTCTCCTGAGTCCCAATATCGCAATATTCGACATCCTCATCATTTGCAGTGATCTTGGGATTTCTGGCCACATTGTTTTCGTCGAACAAATTTTCCAACAGAACTAGTCCCTTTGGGATGATGTTATTTTTCAGTTGTACTATGTCCCTCCCTGTTATCTGGTTCTAGAAAGGGTCATCATCATTGTGTGCATCTGCACTCCCATCTTTGTTGCAACAACAATCATCATCAATGTTTGTGTTAGCGAACTCGTCGCTCATTTGGAGAAATCTCTCCACCTGTTTGTCATCCTCAAACACCTACCAATATTTGATATTATCAGGGAATAGTTATATTTCTAATGACTATTCCCATGCCCCAATCCAATCTATGAGTTGAAAGTTATGGCTTCCTGAAAAAAGCCACTTTCACCCTTTTCGTGCAAACAAGATCTTGTAGCGGCAATGGAATGGTTGTGTGCCAACTTTGTCAAAGTATTCCACAGGATCTTTAAACTGGTACATAATTTGAATTATGCACA
>ML841260.1:0-40886 GCA_009831015.1 Picea engelmannii | reverse complement strand
TTCACGGCACTAGGTGTCCCCCTTGTTGAGCGCCCAAGTTTTCTGGGTTGACCTGTGGAGCTAGGGAAGGCCTTGTTTGCCTTGCTTCTTGAGCACCCAACAATCATTTTGGCCAAAGCGGTAAGAGTATAGAGGTAATCACATAGTTTAGGTTGGCTTCACATTAGCTTAGGCCCCCTAATCAAAGAGAGACTTCTAAAATTTACCTAAAATTTATCTAATACTGCACAACACTTGCACCTCACTTTTAGTATATTTTAAGTTGTGTACACCTTGTTGTTCAAGGTTTCTTTCACATGCTTATGGTTTGATTATTCTCTACTTTACATTGCAAGCATTTTACTTCAAGTTGTTCAAACCTTGTTGTTCAAGGTATTTTTATGCTCATGGTTTAATTTTCAAAGCATTTCAATTCAAGTTGAGCATTTTACTTTCAAGTTCATTTGTGGATTGAAGTGGTTCTCTGTTCAAAGGCATGCTGCCATCAATTTGAGCACCATCTCTTTGGGGAACTTGGTGAGTGGTTTCCCCCTTTGCTTAGAAGTTGTGCACTTCCTCTTTGGGACCTCTTTCATCCTTAGAAGTTGCGCACTTGTTCCTCTTTCAACATTTTTCAAGTTACGTGCTTTTGGTTGGTTAGTTGTGAGTCCATTGGATTTAGTTCATCTTTTGTTCTAACTCATTCTTTTGTTTGTATTATAGCTTTCTTTCATATTGTATATTGGGCATTGCTTTGATTCATCTAGTAACTTTCTATAAAGCTATTCTTTGTAACTAGATCTTTTAATTCTTGTAATCTTTGGTAGATTTAGTTGACCCCTTAACCAACAATTAGGCACTAGTCTTAGTTGACCTTAGGGAAAGGTTTGATTGTCATTTTAAATTGTGCATTGCATCGTTGCTTTCCATATAGGTTAGATTTCCCCCTAACTTAACAAAGCTAAAATTAACTCCTAGAATTCACTTAATAATTCACATAGTAATTAGGGTCTACGCCCCTTGGCTTCCCTAGGAGTAATCCTAGACGGAAGAAGTACAAATAGAGGTGACAGTGGGTTTGGACTTAGGCATTGTGCCTACAATGACACACCAAATGGATTGAGACTTTTCCACGCTTGTAGGTGTGTATAAGGACGGAAAAAAACCCAACTTAACTAAAGCATCGATCAATGTATTGCCCTGCCATCAAATATGTGATATTTCTACATTCAAGAAGTATAGAAGCATGCAAGAAATATTTTGGAGAGGAGTTAGTAGTCACCAATTTGTTGAAGAATTCCAATAGAGATGTCTCCAAAGGATATGTTGCACTTTGTAATTCTAATTTGTGAATTTCCTTTGCTAATTTGGACACACAAAATTCGCTTTGGACTTTATTATTTCCCGTTCCTAGGGATAACTAAGGAGGTGATGTCTCGAGGACCTCAAGTTGGAGACATGGAGTATCGAGAGGCAGCCCATCACATATGATCCCTTCATTCACGATACATCACCATTCTATGATGGTAGCAGCGTCCACCACACTTGGCAAGGATCACAGAGGACAACGGGTCTTGCTCCATGAGGTAACAAGTCTGGTATTGTGGTAAGTGTCATTCTAATAATTCAAGCATTTAAACATGTTGCAAAGGATTATTTCTTGATTTTGAAAACATTTGCTTGGAAATTATGCTTTTTTCCCTATTTCATCTTGGTGAGTATCATGGTTTCCTAGTAAGTGGACACCCTCAAGGAAAGGGTTGCTAACGAGGGGTCTCCTTGAAGGGTCATCATACCATTCCCACTCATACTTGCCACCGTCCATCACTTCTTCCCCTCCATTTCCTAATAGTTTAGGTTTTCGGGCTTATTAACCCAAGAAGAGCATGTACCTCATTTCATGGTAAGAATGGGCCATTAGGCTCGGAGGTGCTTTAGAAAAAGACATCATGCAGTAGAATCTCACCCTTGGATCCCGAGAGCAATGCAACACTTCTCATAAGAAATTGAAGGGACCCATAATAATAACTAATTAAATAATGATCACCTTCTAGGGTAGAGCATTTGTGGGCTATGCATTTCCTTTTTAGTGCCCCTTATTGACTTCAACCCAAAAGGTCTTCATAAAAACATGCTAACCAAGGTAGAGCGTTTGTGGGCTATGCATTTCCTTTTTAGTGCCCCTTATTGTCTTCAACTTGCTGACACATGCAAAGTAAATGACTAAAATAATAAAGGGCTTGGAAAAAATATGCTTCAAAAACAAAAAGAGGAAAAGGATGTGGCTATCCCTAAAAAAAGGCACCCATAAATGAAAAAATACGAGCCCTTGTATGTCATGAAACCCCATACCTAGAATTCTAACCCCATCCACTTCACATTCACTACATGACCTAGAGAGGTTTCTCCTTGAAAACTTCCACTACTTGAGGATTTGGTTTACCCAATAGGGCACTAAGACACCCCTCCCATATCTAAATTTGGCAAATTGTATAAGGTATTTAATAATTTGTTTATTTTGAAAAGGGGGGATTTGATGCATGAAATTGTGATTTGTGGACCCTTGGAGGGCGTACTTGCTTGTCTTTCCAGGTCTTTGACAGGTGATAGCTTGATCGTGGAGGCACAAGGTCACTTGGACCTTCACTTGGGGCATGAATCCCAAAGGATAGATGATGCACCCCCTCTCCTTGGACAATTTGGATGAGGTAAGTTTCCTTTGGAGGAACTTGAGTGTCCTTTGGAGGTGATTCACTATCCTTCCTAGTCCCAACATTTTCCTTTGGAGGCCTTATCTCTCTATTCTGGGGCATGACGTCACACTTGGAGGGATAGGGTTTGGTGGTGTTGGTTGATTTGATGATGACTTATCATGTCTTGATGGAGGGGAGCCCTTTGTAATTTTCCCAACCATATCCGATTGGAACATTGAATTTTTATTGTGTTTTATGTGTTTTCTGGTTGTGGCATTTTGTCAAACACTTTGTTGATTTTAGTCTCTTGAGTTGTGTTGGGGTTTATAATTATGGTTTTAATGTGTGTTTGAAGCAAGTAAAGATAGAAATGCAGCCAAAAACATGTACACAACAAGATACAGTAGAACAACTCAAGTAAATAATAGATCTGATTTTATTCATAATAATAGCTGACCTCATACAAAATGGGACAGATCTGGAAAACATAGAGTGTATGGATGATAACTCCCCTAATATAGAAAGGAATATTGAATATATGGTCTCCTAAGAGTCCTCCAATGCTGCATACAAAAGATATCTGAAATCCAACCTATAATCTAGTTTCTGGTGTTGTCTACACTCTAGCAAGTGCGCCCTCCCTGGCTTAAGCAATCCAAGAATTCGGCCTCCAAGGGTTTGGCCCAATATTAACTGAAACCCACTACCAAAAGGTATATTGGGGGTTGCGTAACCCTTATGCCAAACCTCCAATATATTGGGAAAGGTCTTCCCCTCCATAACACGAGATCCCCTATGCCCAGTGTGCCCTCCTCAAGATGAAATGTGCCCCACTGGTAGAAGAAATGAATGGCCCAATGAATACCCTCAAACAATACTGTAAAAAGGATCTACGCTGATGGATAGAAACCCTAGAGTGAGATCTACTGAGTATCTAGTCACCTCTGAGCAAATCGAGCTACTCCCTCAAGATTGGTGTGCCCTAGCTCTACAGAAACCCTCCAACAATACGCCCTGCCTCCACAAAGACTCCTAGAACTAAATAGATATGATGTAGAATAGTGAGGGATGAATATTTCACCTCCATGACCAAGCTTGGATCAAGAAAGGTGGGATATTTCACCACCGAGATGATCTCTAGGGTTTGTTCAGTCAAAACCCTCAAAACCCCCAAGTGCATGGGCTCTCTAGCAAGAAGCCATACATCAAAATGATAAACAAAATAATGAGGGAATAGAGGCCCCTATCTCTCTTTTATACCCCCTATTCACCTTTTCTCTCCAACTGACTTTTACTTTATTTAATTATTCCTTAATTAAATCACTTAATTAATTAATTAACCATTTTACCTCTAAAAAGTGATTTATCCATCCTTATGGTTTCCCCGACCACTGAAAGTCACTTCTCATCATCTTATTCTGTAGTTCTCTTCCTCTTGATTCCGATAAGATATTAAACTAAGAGGTTTCTCCAAGTAATATGCCCAATATGACCTTCTTAATGAATTTAATTAAAATATAACCCATTATAACTCAAAATTACGAAAATTGTTGAAATGCAACGGAACCAAAGCCAAACTGTGCGGAATGGATCCTGATGATGAAATATGATGAACGATGCAAGTAGGGCCCAATAAAACCCCTCAATATCTCATGAACTCGTTGTCACCCCTATCTGGCTACTCTGGAAGGCATAATACTTTGTAATGTAATGATGTCCAAAAATGGGGACATTACAATCCTCCCTGCTAGAATATTGCTTGTCCTCAAGCAATAACTGAATCCATCTACATATGATATCGAGGTCCCATAACCACCTGTGTGACACAAAGTATACTCCCCTCAAGATGTGGCCCCTCCAAATGCTCACCACAAATGACACCCAGATGCTCCTGATGAGTAGAATGATCAATGGTCATAGAATCTAAGTCAACTTCCCAAGAAACCACTCTACTTGAAACTCAACTTCATCAAACATTGAACTACCAAGCACTCCAATCTCTAGATCCCATATCAATATGTGAACTGCGATGCCCTATGAAGTATAGCCCTATAGCACATCAACACCATGAGTCTCCTGCAAATAACACATGGTCTCCACCCTAAATGATTCTAACCTCCAAGACCATACCAAGCCCAACAAGGCCTCCACCAACTAAATGTGTTGCTACCATAGTGAGTGTAATGTCCCCATTTTGGGACATTATAACATTACAACATTTCAGAGTGTTATGCCTGCTCGAGTAGCCAAATAGGGGTGACAGAGAGTTCGGGAGATATTGAGGGGTTTATTTGGGCCCAACTTGCATCGTTCATCATCAAGATCCATTCCGCACAGCTGGGTTTTGGTTCTGTTGCATTCCGATGATTTCCGTAATTTTGAGTTATTATGGGTCATATCTTAATTAAATTCACTAAGAATGTCATAAAGGGCATATTACTTGGAGAAACCTCTTAGTGTAATAGCTCATCAGAATTGAGAGGAAGAGAATCACAGGATAAGATGATGAGAAGTGACTTTCAGTGGCTGGAGAAGCCATCAGGATGGATAAATCACTTTTTAGAGGTAAAATGGTTAATTAATTAATTAATTAATTAAGTGATTTAATCAAGGAATAATAAAATAAAGTAAAATTCACTTGGAGGAAAAAGGTCAACAACGAATTAGGGTTTCGGAAAGATATAAAGGAAGGGTAAAGCAACCTAATTAATTAGGCATTGTTATGATTTGATGTTGAGAGTTCCCAGGGGAGGAAGAGAGCCAACCTTACTGTTTTGTGGATTTCTGGAGGAAACCACCACCATTGATTGGTTTCAGTGTTGAGAGACACACCCTATCCCATCAGATATACCATCCAAGTATTTCACCGTAGTTTTCAGGAGTATCCATTGTAGAGTGCGCAACTCAACCAGTGAGGGTGCAAGTCAGTTTGAAGGTTTGGAAAGCTGTAGGAGATCTGTGTCTAGATTGCAATTTCCTTCCAACCCATTTGAGATCCAGCCAGGGAACTTCTATTGAGCCATCTATCATTGGATTTTGATGGTGGAATCTTACATATCGCCTCATCCATCCATTTAGGGCACAACTCTTCTGGACAGACATTTGGGGTTGCATGTAGAGTATCAGAGCAGATCTGAGTGAATCCTTCCAACCCAGTTCCGCATTTGGTGAGACGATCATTTTGAGCCATATAGCATCATATTCCATTGGAGGAATCCTTTGGTGTGCATCCAGTGTACCAGGAGGTGCGCAAACCCCCCAGGGGTCCAGATCCAGTGCCTCAGAGATTAGATCCGAGATCCGACACTCATCCATTTCATTCTAGAGGCCAGGGTGCTTCTATTGGAGTAGTTTCCAATGCGTTATGACGGTCTATCCTTCCGGGCGAGTTTTCCAGCTGGTAACGATTACCGTACTTCTCCAGAATCACATATTTTGTCGATCTATTCGTGCATGCACCAGATCTGCTATCATCTTCTAATCACGGGTATTTTTATGCTATTTTCTTGTATTCCAGTGATGATCCATGAGATCTAGCTGATATTCATATTCTATATTTCCAGTTTTCTATTGTATTTCCATGCTTGAGCCGTATAATACATGATATTGGGTAGTTGATGTTTTTTACTTCTACATGTGTCGTTATATGTTGTTTAAACTATAAATATGCAACATGCACATGCAATAACCAACATGCACATGAAATAACCCACATGCACATGCAATAACCATCAAGATCTCAAACATACAACTAAAACGCATCCAGAAACCCCCAGTGTATCAGATATGCAAGATAGAACATTAGATCTGTAGCAAATATCTTGATCGGTGGGATCCGGGATATTACAGTGGTATCAGAGCTTTAGTCCTGCCAGCTTGTGACTAAAGACAATGAGTACAACAGAAGAACCAGATGGTCGTGAGCACGTAGGTGACGAATATGTCACTTACAACAGGTGCAAGGAAAGAAGGTCTAGGCCTAACTTTCCTCCTTTCCTTCCCAGTTCAGAGGAAGAGGAAGAGGCACAAAGAGAAACAGAGAGAAGAGTAGAATGCGAGGCTGAGCGTGAAGCAGAGAGGAGGCTAGGTGACATATATGAGCGACTAGAGGGTAGTGGTAAGGCCCCCATGGATCCAGATGCAACCTTCATGCAGGTTATCAATGATATGTTAGCTAGTCAGTGGACCATGTCTCAGTCCTTGGCTCAGGTAGCTGATATATTGGCTACGGTGGACATTTCGGGAACACAAACCCCACTTGCAGCATAGGGGAAATCAGGGGCAGGTAGTAGACCCCAGTTACTCACTTGCACATACACATCTTTGAGTAGGATTCCCAGACCATGGTTCCCTAGTTTTCAGAGGGCATCACCAGCAGCAACACAATAGTCGTTAGCACACAAGATACCCACTCAGGCGGAAGACATTGTAGAGTACAAGAGGGATTATGCATCATTGGGCCGTGACTTCCATCATGACATGACACTGGTCGAGTACTGTGGACTTAGGGGCATGGGCCATCCCATAGAACCTCAAAGAGGAGGACAATGGCAACAACATGGGCATAACATAGATTTCATCCGAAAAGTTGGTAAACTCACCATACCTTCTTTTGACAGATCGTCCAAGTGCATTGTCGGAGCTAGGGTACAAAAACTAGACATGTACTACAAGCTCAACCAGATGACCGAGACAGAGGCTAGTGATTCTTGCGCATTTGAGAGACAATTGGATGGACAGGATGATAGTGCATGTCCTTCATCTTCCTCGTTAGGCAATGTTGAGGATTCAATACTTCAGCATAGTGGTGACATTTGTGAGGATTCATATGTGTTGGCACTTAGACATGATGAGATTAGGAGGTTGGATGACCTACCTATGGGTGTAGACATGGCTTCCAGGAAGTCATGTATGGAGGATGATGAGCGAGCCACATTTTTCATCTTCTTAGTCACCTATGCTAGCCATGACACATGAGGATATCAGTGGAATTCTTGATATGGTAGAGGATCCTTGTGTGGGGATTGTACACAAGGGACATATGGATCTGCAGACCCAGGAGGAAAGGTATGGTTTGGAGATAGTTGACCTTACACATACCTATTAGTATGAGGAGAGTGAGTCACCACTCTTGGAGATTCCATTGATGGACCAGGTTGTGGAGACCAACAGCTTGTTGGGACACTTACTCCCAGGATCAATCTATAGTGATGATGATACACTCCTTATTGGTCGAGATGACCATAGCACATGTCTGGACACATCTGTATGCAATCCAGGCGCAGATAATATTAGTAGGGTGAGTGCACAGAAGGATATAGCTACCCATACAGGATATGGTGTGATTCAGATGGGGGTAGCAGTTGGTGATGGTGTGCAGTGGCCTACAGGAGGACTCAGTAGCATAGTGGACAGTGGGTAGTTCAATTCCTTATCTTTTGAGGAGTGTGTTGTTGGGGATTCCATTGTTGACACTAGTAGTGAGGGGCATGAGGTAGAACCTCAACGGGGCTGTAATTAGGAGTCATGACACTGGACGGGACAATTAAGAGTCAGTGAGGACATGATCATGGCAGCCACTCGATGCATTGATGATACACATGCAATGGTGGCAGGTTATTGTTGGAGGGCCTCGATGGCACATGATATTTTAGATAGGGGACTTGCCATTGATGAATTCCATACACTCATGGAGAGAGTGGCTGTGATTAGGGTTGACTACCAACAATTATTGATGGATAGAGATTACCTATTGGAGATTGGCGAGATGTATCATAGGGCACTTAGGGAGCAGGAGCTTGAGGTGGACCGACTCACTCATGAGTTGGTGAGCACACGAGGATTCTTGGAAGGCACATAGACAACCCTTCAAGAATCAGAGTCCAGATTAGATGATCTCCTTGAGGAGACTGGTCAGAGATACACTATATATATCTCGGTAGAGAGTCAGATATGTTCCTCAGTTACATTGCTGGAGGATATCTGGGTGTCGCAGGGGCCACCATTCATGGGTAGTTCTGAGACAATCGGTCATACACATACACATGAGGATTCCAGAGCCAAGGGAAGTTACGAGGACACTTTCATTTGTGTTCCAGGATTGGTTGATATCCACGCAGAGGTTGATCCGGTAGTACACCTTGGACATATGATGATGAGAGAGATGTACAGTGGGATTCATGGGGATGCATTGGATGGCAGTGAGGAGACACACTTAGTGGAGCATGGATATTACTCTCCCTTGCAGCAGCACATAGTTCTGGGAGATCACCTTCACAGTAGAAGCAACTATCTGAGTGATGATGGAGGGAGAGTGATTGACTAGTAGTTTGTGGAGTTATTTACTGTTGTACCCAATAGTTGGATTTTAGGCGATTATTCACCATGGGTGCTAGTGGATGAGCTTTTGGTCCAATCCTAGGATTGACCAAAGAATATGATACTTTCTAGTCCTATAGTTGGGTGCAGATACCTATGATAGCCTTTCTCGACACTTTTATCATTGACAACAGCACAGGGGGAGCTAGACAATGGCAGGGGACATGGAGAGTTGGTAGGCTGAGACCACCTGATAGGAGTGTCTTGATTGCATACAACAGGATAGGGGTGGATCATCAGGGGCATATAGTTGAGGTCCTAGGCATGATGGAGAGTATCATAGGCCATGGGACAAAGGATATCTCAGAGGTTGCTACATATTCAGACTCTCATTGGGATGAGGGTGGAGGTATTTCGACAATTACCAGTAGGGGACATCAACAGTTAGTGGGGATTGGAAGTGATGAGCTTCCAAATTTGACATGGGATCCTAGAGTCCATTGGGTCGATAGTTTGTTTCATCTTATGAGGATCCATGCGTGGAGGGTCCGGTATGGATACTTTGAGCAGACAGTCATGATCGAAGTAGAGCAACATCAACATGATGGTCTCTATCAGAGACTAGCATGGGACCCTGGGATTACAGGGCTGGGCATTTCATTGACTGATGGAGATGAGCGGACGTTTGCAGGGGGAAGTCACTTTGATTTTCCATTGAGTTTTAGTATTGGGGAGAGCACGTCACTGGCTGGTGATTCATTGAGGTCTTGTAGTACCTCACTATGGCAGCAATATGTTCAGTCGGTGGGGGTCATGTTGAGATTGGTATGGTTTGGTAGGATAGACCCATTTCGGGTTGAGGCCATGTGTTATTTGCAAGAGACTCATGGTGTTGATATGTTACATAACTATACTCCACAGGGAATTGCATTTCACATTCTGATATGGTATCTAGGGATTGGAGTTCTCGGTAGTTCAGTGTTTGATGGAGTTGAGTTATGAGTAGAGTGGTTTCTCGGGGAGTTGTCTGAGATTCTTTGGCCATTGATCGTTCTACTAATCAGGAGCATGTGGGTGTCATGCAGGGTGAGCACTTGGAGAGACCACATCTTGAGGGGAGTCTACCTTGTGTCACATAGGTGGATATGGGACACTGGTATCATATGTAGTTGGATTCAGTTATTGCTTGAGGACAAGAAATATTCCGGCAGGGAGGACTGTAATGTCCCCATTTTGGGACATTATAACATTACAACATTTCAGAGTGTTATGCCTGCCCGAGTAGCCAGATAGGGGTGACAGAGAGTTCGAGAGATATTGAGGGTTTTATTTGGTCCCGACTTGCATCGTTCATCATCAGGATTCATTCCGCACAGCTGGGCTTTGGTTCCGTTGCATTCCGATGATTTTCGTAATTTTGAGTTATTGTGGGTCATATCTTAATTAAATTCACTAAGAAGGTCATAAAGGGCATATTACTTGGAGAAACCTCTTAGTGTAATAGCTCATCAGAATTGAGAGGAAGAGCATCATAAGATAAGATGATGAGAAGTGACTTTCAGTGGTCGGAGAAGCCATCAGGATGGATAAATCACTTTTTAGAGGTAAAATGGTTAATTAATTAATTAATTAAGTGATTTAATCAAGGAATAATAAAATAAAGTAAAATTCACTTGGAGGAAAAAGGTCAACAATGAAATAGGGTTTCAGAAAGATATAAAGGAAGGGTAAAGCAACCTAATTCATTAGGCATTGTTATGATTTGATGTTGAGAGTTCCTAGGGGAGGAAGAGAGACGACCTTACTGTTTTGTGGATTTCTGGAGGAAACCACCACCATTGATCGGTTTCAGTGTTGAGAGACACACCCTATCCCATCATAGATACCATCAAGGTATTTCACTGTACTTTTCAGGAGTATCCATTGCAAAGTGTGCAACTCAGCCAGTGAGGATGCAAGTCAGTTTGAGGGTTTGGAAAGTTGCACAAGATCCATGTCCAGATTGCAATTTCCTTCCAACCCATTTGAGATCCAGCCAGGGTGCTTCTATTGAGCCATCTATCATCGAATTCTGATGGTGTAATATTACATATTGCCTCATCCATCCATTTATGGTGTATCTCTTCCGGACAGACATTTGGGGTTGCATGCTTCCGAACCAGTTCCAAATTTGGCGAGATGATCATTTTGAGCTATATAGCATCAGATTCTGTTGGAGGAATCCTTTGGGGCACATCCAGTGTCCCAGGAGGTGTGCAAACCCCCCAGGGGTCCATATCTAGTGCCTTAGAGATCAAATCTGAGATTCAGCACTCATCCATTTTAGTATAGAGGTCATGGCACTTCTATTGGAGTAGTTTCTAGTGTGTTCTAACGGTCTATCCTTCCGGGTGAGTTTTCCAGCTGGTAGCGATTACCGTACTTCTCCAAAATCGCATATTTTGTCGATCTATCCGTGCATGCACCAGATCTGATATCATCTTCTAATCACAGGTATTTTGATGCTATTTTCTTGTATTCCAGTGATGATCTGTGAGATCTAGCTGACGTTCATATTCTATATTTCTAGTTTGCTATTGTATTTCCATGTTTGAGCCGTATAATACATGATATTGGGCAGTTGATGTTCTTTACTTCTGCATGCGTCCTTATATGTTGTTTAAACTATAAATATGCAACATGCACATGCAATAACCAACACGCACATGAAATAACCCACATGCACATGCAATAACCATCAAGATCTCAAACATACAACTGAAACGCATCCAGAAACCCCTAGTGTATCAGATCTGCAAGACAGAACAATAGATCCATAGCAAATATCTTGATCTGCGGGATCAGGGATATTACAGTGAGGTACTATCAGACCTCAACGAATCACTAACAAGTGACATGCTCCCCCCAAAACTGAAGCTCAATGGAAACTCAAAGTGATTTTCCCTTGTAAAGAACCACTTGCCTCTATCAGTCAATGAAATGCCTAGCCCTGCAATCCCAAGGTCCCATGCTAGTCTTTGACAGGGACCATCATGTTGATACTGCACTATTATGATCATGATTGTCTTCTCAAAGTATACATACTAGATCCCCCAGTCCTGGATCCTCATGCTAAACCTGTGATGATTGGGCCTGCTATCAAAAAGTTGAACCTATAAAGGTATCCCTGTGGAATAAAAATCTGCCCATCCATCGACCAACTCAATCACGAGTATCAATAGGGAGAACCTGTCTCACCTCATAGAATAGATCTTCGAAATCCCTCTCAAAGTAATCCAAGAGTGAATTCTACTGCCTGGTGGCACAACTCGAACCCTCATAAGATGAAGCAAGATGCACATGCTCAGTCTTAGTTTATTTTTGGTGTTTTGGTCTTAGTCTTGGCATTGTATTGACAATCTATTATTGAAGAAGTTTTGCTGGGTTTTCTCCCCCATGAGGGTTTCCCAACATAAAATGTTGTGTACCTTGTGATTGTGTTTCTTTCAGTGATTCTCTTTATGCTGTTGTGGAAATGCATTGAATGCTCATGTAATTTGGAAATAACCTAATAACAACACTAAAATTAACATGGTATCAGAGCTTGAATGAATAGAGCACCTTTCACTGGGTATCTAAAAACATCACTATTGTCATACAATAAAATTAGGGCTTTATTAACATGGTATCAGAGCTTGAATGAATAGAGCACCTTTCACTGGGTATCTAAAAACATCACTATTGTCATACAATAAAATTAGGGCTTTTTACTGAAGATGAAATTTTGACCAAAAAATATCTTGGGAAGTGGGCCTTTCCCTAACACATCTTTTGGCAGCTTGAGCGAACTTTTTCAGTGGCCAGATTCTCTAGAAAGTCAAACCCTAGTTTTGACTGCTACCAGAAAACCAGGAAACCAGAACCAGTACTAGAAGTACCAGTCCAGATTTGCGCAAGTCAAGTTTCAAGGAGTAAAACTTGAAATATTCTGAAACAATCAGCTCAAGTAAACTTGCCTCAACCCAACGCATCTCTTGGTAAGTTTAGATTCATTTTTTGAGCACTTTAATTTTATGGTCATTTTCCTAGCTCCAGGTCAAGATGTTTGCAAACACCAAGCTTGTTGACAAGTTAGAAGGTGTGGAAAATTTTCGTGCCTGGAAATATAAAATTAGACTCATTCTTGAAGAGAATGAACTTGCAAAATTCATAAGAGAAAATGTACCATAACCCAAAGAAGATGAAGCCAAAGAGAAGTACACGAAGGATATGATTAGGGATAAAAGAATAATTGAAGATTCCATTAAAGACCACTTGATCCCTCAAGTGTCTTCTAAGAATAATCCAAAAGATATGTTTGATGCCCTGACTAGAATGTATGAAGGAAAGAACATCAACTAGAAGATGAACTTGAGAAGCCAACTCTAGAATACAAAGATGTAGAAAAGAGAAACAATTCAAGAATATTTCTGTAGGGTTTCTCAATTCAAGGAACAATTAGAGGTAATTGGAGACAACTTAGATGAAGATGAATTCATAATGACAACTCTTAATGGTCTCACAAGACCTTGGGATTCCTTCATCCAAACTATTTGTGTAAGAAAAGAGAAACTCCAATTTGACAGTTTATGGGAAGAATGTGTTCAAGAAGAAGCAAGAGTGGCCAATCGAGAAGCCGTCCTATTAAGAGATGAAGATCAAGCCCTAGCTGCTCATGCTAAAGGAGGAAAGAAAAAGTATCATTTTCAAAAGGAGACCCACTTTCATAAATAATCTGACCCTCCAAAGAGATTCCAGGAATAACATAAGGGTCAAAGAAAGGGAAAATATTTCTCCTCTTATCAATGTTATCATTGTGATAATATGAGACATATTGCTAAGAACTGTCCTACCAGAAGAGAAGAATACAAGAAGAGAAATAACAAAATACATCATGCCCATGTAGTTGAAGATGACGAGCCACCCAAGAAGTCGACTAAAGAAGAGATTGAAGATTATGTTTTGTTTTCTGCCCTCTCAAGATATGTGACACCTGGAGAGGATACTTGGCTCATAGATAATGGTGCATCTAAGCACACGACAGGTCAAAAAGATATTATGTCTATCCTTATAGAAAAGGATTTTCCCCATAAAGTTTCACTTGGAGATGATTATTCGTACCCTATCAAAGGAATGAGAGAATCCAACTACAAACTTGATTCAGGAACTCCAATGAGAATGAAGGATGTACTCTATGTACCAGGTTTGACAAAGAACTTACTTTCTATTTCAACCCTAGTTAATAAAAGTTTCGGGGTTGCATTCATGGATGGTGAATTTCTTATGTGGCATGTTATCCCCATTTTGTGGATAACTAAGGAGATGATGTGTTGAGGTCCTCAGGTTGCAGATATGGAGTGCCGAGAGACTACATGACCAAAAATTACCCTTTGCATAAATGGAAAACCCACTCACCACCACAGATGGTCACAGGTTTACAGATGGCATCCACCACACCAGATGGCTTCTGGAAGGCAGTGGGCCTTGCTCCATAGGTAAAAGTCAGTATTATGGTGAGCATCATTTCAATATTTAATCCATTTGATTTTGTTGTATCTTAGATTGCTCTAGATTTCATGATATGTGCTTGGACATTATGACTTTTTCCATGCTTCACCTTGGTGGTTGACATTGTCCCCAAGTGTTCTTCTTTGGGAATGGGTTTGCTTCTGGGAAATCCCTTAATGAGCCATCGTACCATTCCTGACCATACTTACAATTTTCCATCATTATTCCCCTCCGTTTCTTTATCTCTTGGGATTTTAGGGTGTATTGACCCAAGAAGGGGTTGCCCCTCATTCTATGGGAAGAAGGGGATAAAGGCCCAGAGGAGTTGGTGTTGGGTAAAAGATAAAATCCATATATGCACCTTTCATATGCTTCGCCCATGGATCACCCAAGAAAGCAATAAAACACTTATATTTGAATAAAAGGGGACCCATAATATAATAAAGAAATGCTTGAAAGGTAGATTGAAGGATAGGAGGTCTCATCATGAGCCGACCTATCACATCCATGAATATCTAGTGGTATGACATTGTCATCATCTTGTCACCAAACTAGGGCAATGACTCTCAGTTGCATGGCTAAGAGAAAGTGGGTCTCATCATGAGCCAACCTTCTCATCTCCATTAGGTGTTTGTGGGTGACATATCCACCACCTGGTCACCTTGCCAGGGCAGTGACCTTTGATCTCTCCTTATGCTATTTTGAAAGAAAATATAAAGAAAGAAAGATAAAAGGCAAATGATGGGCTTGGAAAAAGTGCATTGCGGATGAAGGTACCACACACCCTCTACAAAGGCACCCGTGAATGAGACATTATGATTGCTAGTATGTCATGAGCCCTATGCCCATTGAGTCTTGACCCCATCCACCTCATACACTTTACATGGCTTAGAGAGGGACCTCTTGGAGGCTCTCCTTGACCTAGGGCAAGATCTACCCAATAGGACACCTCATCAACCCTCCCATACTTAAGCTTGACAAGTCACATAATGTCTTAGAGATGTTAATTGTTTGGTATAGTAATCTTTGATGCACATTATTATATGGATTATTTATTGATTGGATCCACTTATCATGATGCTATGAATTGAGATCCTTGACTGGCATGTTCATTTGTCTTTGCAGGGCCTAGCTAGTGGACAATTTTGGGAGAACAAGCCTATCTTGGGCTTCCATGGGGCTACAAGCCCACAGGTTGGATGACAGGGGCCTGTATTCTAGATGAGAGAGAGATGACTTGGATGGCCTTGGTGATGACATGGACAACCTATCCCATCCATTGCTTGCCAAACGATTTTCCCAGGAGGGGAAAAATGTCCCACTTTTGAGCATGATGTCATGATATTGGGGGCTAGGGCTTGGTGGTGAGGTGCGACTCATTTTCACTCGGAGGTTTTGAGAAGAAGAGGGTCTTTGCCATGATGAGATCACCTATATGCTTGACACATGGCCTTGGGAGGCCTTTCCATTCTTCTCCAACACCAACGACCTCCTCAAAGTGGAAAAACGTCCCTTAAAGGGGTGACATCAGCCTAGATTAGGGTTTAATTTGTGAAAAAGATGAAATTTAATGTGAATTGTTTAATATTATTGTGTTAAGGGGGCAAGATTAGGGTTTCTGATCCCTAATCTTGTGTTTTACTCCTTATTTTGTGGACAAGCTATGTTAGCTAATTTCTGTAAAAATAGAGATCATAAGATATCATTTTAAACATAACTCTCCTCTTGTGAATTTTTAGCCTCCTTATCTCTTTTATATCTTGTTCACTTGCATATGGATATGGTTGTGAATGGTTAATGTAATAAGTGATGCGCTAGCCTTGGAAGGTTATTTTCTAGCTCTTGTGGTGGATTGTCTTAGCATCTCCCTTGATATTGGTATGTTTTTTACTCTCTTGCTATCATTTTGTTCAAGTCAAGTATTGTTTATGCTAGGAGATAGGTGGGAAGTATAAGGGCATACACTCCCACCATAGTCTTCACCATTTTATTGCTTCGTCTCATTGATTAAGGGTTTTCTAAGAGAAGTATAAGGGCATACACCCTCTTAGCTTAAACCCTAGTTTAGAGAAAATTGCCTTGGGGAGTAAAAGGGCTTACACCCCCAAAGAGGTAGCTTCTCTAAACTCCTTGTGACTCCATTAACCCAATATTAAAGGCACTCGTCATTATTTTTTTGCATTGGAGAAATAAAATATTGCATTGGGAAACGTGAATTTCGGTCTTTTTTACTTCTTGCAAAGTGGATTGTTTTCCTTGTGCCTTGGGCACTTCACATCCACTAGGGCATCCTCATATAAGGGAGACTTATTGCTTCTATTAAAAATTTTCATCTTCATCCATTAGGGCTGCAGAAACCCTAACATACTTGCTTTAATAACTCTCTTATCAACCATTGGTTTTTGCTCAAAGTTTGCACATTTACTCTCCTTGCCCTAGTGCAATTTTTGGAAACGTTTGAGGGGATTCCGGTGGCTGATTTTATTTCTGTAATAAATTGAATGTTACATCCATAAGGCTGATATAATTTTCTTCAGACAAGTGTTTACAACAACCCTATCTTTTATGCGAAGAGTATTTGTTTTTCATCTTGAGTTTAGCTAGTCAATTGCTAGTCTTTCTCTTGCATTCTCTACTTGATATTTAGCATTTATTGAGAAGATTATAGTATCCTTTTCTTGCTGATATATACTATCATCTATTTATGAAAATTATGGACAACAATCTTAACTTGTTGATCCAACTAACATATACTATTGCAAGGTGTTTTTTCTTGTGTCTCGGGCAGGTACAATCATCCAAAAATGTACCATACCTGTGGGGCAGCCATTATTTGACTTAAAAGGCATCTCTCCCTACCCTTTATTCAATTTAAAATTGACCTATAGGGGCTTCATTTCCACTTCCCTCCATCTCCATCTCAATCCTCCTAGGGTCACTGGGATCACCTCCCTAGAGTGACCTAGTCACCCTTGAAGTGTGGGACCTACATCGAGGTGACATTGGGTGTAGGATTCCCAAGTTGTAGCACTTGTTCTGTGGTTGGGTCAGGATTTTCCCAACCTACAACTTGTGCTATAACATTTTTGCGTATTGCCGAGGAGGATTTTGAATCCTCTTCGTACCCTAACGACACTTTGGTAAGCTATCTCAAAGCCTTTCCCTAATCTTACTTGGCGACTCCACCCAAGGGACGTTCCCTTTACACCCTCCTTGATGAGCTCATATTGAAGCTCATATGGTGACTCCATCTTCCCAAAACCCTCGTTTCCCCAAACTTTTCCCCCCTGAGAAATTCATTCCTTCTAAGGTTTACCAAAGAAGGTCTCTTCTCAAGTCTCCCATTGCTAAAACCCTTTTTCATAAATCCCTTCCCCTTGCTCCAATGGATCGCCCTTGGGCAAGAGACCTCTACAAAACCCTCAACATGGAAAATATACAAGATTACTCTAACAAGATGCCAACATATGTCAACAAGTGGTTTCCAAAGTTCCTAAGAAACAATGTGATAACTTCCGAAGACCACATCTATGTCATGGGTCGAGACATGGACAATGCGGGTATTGATCACGGAGATGTGGGCATGAAACGTTTCGCTTCATCACTGACTGAAGAAGCTCTTGATTGGTTCAAAGGACTCCCTGATAATCAGATCATGACCTATGATTCTTTTTCCACTTTATTTAAAGGAAGATGGTCAAGAAAAGCAGATGGTGGGGCACTTGCAACTTAGTTCAACCAAATAAAGAAAAAGGAGAATGAAACGGTAAGGGAATTCATTTCAATATTTGATAAGTTTTACATTCAAATTCCAACAGATTACCAACCTTCGTCATCATCAGTTCATCTCCTTTACATGAATTCCTTTGAAGGGCAGTTTTGATACATTCTTAAAGATAAAATCCCACGTCATTGGTAGAGGCTAAATAATTCAGTATCGTCATTGAAGAGAATCTCTTTGATTCAGAAATAGAGTCTTGACAATATCCCTGTAACAAGACATAATCAAGGAAGAAAGTTTCCAACAACATTGTTCCTGATCTGATTGCTCTCCTGAATCAGAAAATAGACCAGATGAATACTCAGTTTGTCGAAGTGAAGGATCAACTTATGAACTGTATGACTACAATGGAAAGAAATCAATCTGCTCCCATACCTCAGTTTACTAGACAACAAAGAGATGCCACCGGTTGGAAACCAAGACCTCCACAAGAGGAAAAGGTCATAGATACTTTGAAACCTATTGGGACAGTTGATATAGAATCTCGGTGTCTCCCATGCCAAGAACCCCATAGGGAAGATGAATGCCCCCGAAAAGATGAATATTATCCTGACAATGTAAACTTCATGATTTGCAATCTCAACGATGTACAAGTTACTTAAGAACATATCAATGAAGCCAGAAGAATATGAGAAAGAGAGCGAAGAATCCATGCCTTAAATAAACTAATAGATGACCAGAAGAAGGAATTACGGAGGAGGGAGATTCTAGTCTATAGAAGAAAAAATGCTCCAGCCCCTCCGCCACAGCTTGATACTCCTCGTCTACCAACAGAAAATATGGCTCCACCACCTCCACCGCAGGTATGTGAGTTTCTTCCTAAGCCAACTCCTGAATATGACATTCAGTTAAATATAGATGTTGAAAACATGTTTGGAAAACAAAATATGATGGTTCCAGACACAAAGATGTGTAGGATCCCTTCCGTGAAAAGGGAATTTTTGAGAATACTACAGGTACCAGTTGAAAAAGAGTATCCTCCCATCGTACTAAACACTATGTATCTGGATCGATAAAAAGACAAGAACCTGCCTTTTTATCCCCCATTAGGCATGAATGGCCTCCGCTTGAACAACTACATGCTTGATTCAAGGGGTCCAACAAATGTCATATCTTTTAAGGTAATGAAACAACTTGGTTTGAAGACAACTCGACCTTATGGCAATGTTTGTGGTATTGATTCAAGAAGAGTTAAGATCTTGGGAAGTATTTTTGATAGATTTTCCACATATTAACATCCTCATGGGTATATTGGTAATCGATGTCCCTGATGCCTGGGGGATTCTCTTGTCAAGAACCTAGTCCTCAGCCCTTGGAGGTTTCCTTAGTATGAACCTTACACATGCATATATTCCCATGGGTAATGGCACGTATGAGATCTTGCATAACAGGGAGAAGAAAGATACACATGTGATGAATCTGAGGGGGCCCAACTATGTCAGTGAACACTACCATGATATACCTCCACAAATTTTTTAGTATGATCCATCCGAGTTATCCTTCATGCAGGAAGATGCATTGGAAATGTTCCTCCCATGGACAAATAAAAAGAAGGTACAACAATACCATAAGAAGGATCCATAATCTATTCATTTTATACAAAGGGAAAACCAAAAAAATGAAAGATTCATTGAATATACAGTCCACACAGAGCCTCCGTACGATGAGAATACACCTTGCATTGATTTCAATGAGGGAAGCCTTGTGATCATGTGGGAAAAAAGAAAGGGAAAGTCTAGATACAAACAGAAAGACAATAACTCATGGCTTGGTCCTTACATCATCAGAAATAAGTATGACAAAGAAAAGTACTATCTGGCAACATTAGATGGGAGAAAGATTCAATTGCCAATAGATGGGTCTCTTGTCCAACCTCACATCCATGTCACATGAATTCTTCAAGGCCCGTGTCCCAGGTAAGTAGGTAAGTCATTTTGATTCCCTACATTTGCATCTTGATTGCTCATACTAGTTTAGATGCATTTCATTTTCATTTTACTCTACTTGCACAATTGATTTCATGCTTAGTTTAGAATTTTTTGAAAAAATGTCAAAATTTTCTTTTCTAGTTTAGTGGGTTTTGAGATAATGATATGAGAACAAGGATGAGTAGGCCATCATGCACTTGAAAATTTGATGTTTACTTGAAGGCACATGTCTACCAAGAGATGTTGTGGTTCTCATGCACTCTACGACGAGCACATGTCCCCAAGTAGGAGCGAAATGTTATCCCCATTTTATGGATAACTAAGGAGATGATGTATCGAGGCCCTTAGGTTGCAGATATGGAGTGTTGAGAGACTACATGACCAAGAATTACCCTTTGCACAGATGGAAAACCCACTCACCACCACAGATGGCCACAGGTTTACATATGGCATCCACCACACCAGTTGGCTTACATAAAGTAGTGGGCCTTGCTCCATGGGTACAAGTCAGTATTATGGTGAACATCATTTCAATATTTAGGCCATTTGATTATGTTGTATCTTAGATTTCTCATGATATGTGCTTGGACACTATGCCTTTTTACCTACTTCACCTTGGTAGTTGACATTGTGCACTAATAATTGGTCTTCTTTGGGAATGGGTTTGCTTCTGGGAAATCCCTTAATGAGCCATCGTACCATTCCCGACCATAATTACCATTTTCCATTATTATTCCCCTATGTAGGAAGGAACATATTAGAACCTTTCCCACGGTTCTTAAATCTTGAGGGTTTAAACCCCTTCTTCTTGAATCCTGAATTACTTTTCTTCTTCCAGTCCTCACAAGGTTCTATATTATTCTTGAATTGCTCATAGCAATACCTTTCCTTCCAGATAGTGTCTTCTAAAGTCTTTCGCTCATCAAACTCAATTCTGTCCCAGAAGGACTAATGTAATACACTAATAAATCGTTGCATCTTTACTTTTTCAGCCTTTATGTAGGGCACATACCTTATCAGCTCAAGAAATTTGTTTATATATTCATCTATTGTGAGTTGTCTCAGCTTGAGTTCATAGAACTCCTTGGTCTTCCCATCAAAGAATTATTCGGACAGGTACTTCTTCTTGAAGTATTTCTCAAATTGTTTTCATGACAAGTCCTTCTCATGTATTCCTTTCACATTCCTAAGGTCCTCCCACCAAATGGAGGCCTTTCCATTCAGGTTGAAAATGGTTATCCGAGCCTTTAAGTTTTCAGAGTAGTCATGGAATCTAAAGTACTTCTTCAAGCCAAACAAACAAACTTCTACTTCTTCCCCCTTCTTCATTTCTCCATCGAAGGTGGGTGGTTTGAATTTTTTAAACTCTTCAGGGTCATGGATCTTGGAATGTTTTCTCTTCTTTCTTTTCCTCTGGGAATCTAAACTAGTTTTTCTACTAGAAGATTCCTTGGATTTGTCAGTATTCTCACCAGAGGATTCTTTCTATGAGTGTCTCTTTGCTTCATGTTGGGACTTCTTTGAGGTACTCCTCCTTGTGTGGCCACTTTCAAGACCATGCTTTCGTATCTCAGGTGGACTTTGAGTTTTCTTAGTATGATGTCTTTCCACATGAATGACTGCTGGTCCATGTTGCAATTGCCTTTGTATATCTGATAAGCTTTGCAGTAAGACTGCATTAATTTCAGTTTGCTTTTCCTGCTCTTTTATCAACCTTTCATTGTCAGCCTTACAACTCTATAATTCTGCCATGAGGCTTCTTACAATTTTAGCCAAATCTGGAGGGGTTTCCACCGCTCTCCTCTCATCAAATTCTTCCTCTCTATTGTGGGAGATTTCCCCTAATTCATGGTGTGTCACCATCCTTCACACGATGGTTTCCCTGTTGTCCACCGACTGCTGGGGTGTTGATAAAACATTTTCTGTTTGTTAATCATTTACTAATTTATGAACAACACACAGTTCAAAAATTTCAAAACATATTCAACAACAGAAATTTGTATTCCTCTCTTCAGTAGAGGTTTAATTAAGCCTCTTAGGAATGGGGTAAGATAGGGTGTTACCATTAAAATTTCTCAAATAATATTTTTATGCGACTCGTCCATGATCCCAAACAGGCAAGTGTCGTTGCCCACTCTGATACCAATTTGTAACAAACCTGACCCCTAAGTACCCTTTCTAGGGATGGGGCATCAAAATTTTGCTTACTTTAATCGTCTTGAATTATCTTTATGAGGTATCCATCCTCTTCTTCTCATCCGTAGCTTTCTAACGGCTGCTACCAGGCTCAAATCCAGGCTTTGGATTGCAAGTTATGGCCTCCCAAAGCTCTTCATGCATTAATAGTCAAGGACCATGTGGCGCCCACATAAGCCCATATTCTTCGTACCATCCCAAGTTTCTCAAAGTCCCATATATTCCTAGCATTCCTACATTCATGGTGGAATTCCATCCACCGTCCAATCCAACGATGGGACTTGCTCCTCGTTTAACACATAAGATAAAGGGGAGTTCAGCGTTTGGCACTTCGATTGAACGCCCCTTTTTCTTTCTATGCGCCTAACCTCCATAGTCCCGAAATATTGAACTCCTGAAGGTGCCCTAAATATCACCACGTGGTTCCGACCTTCGGTCTTTTCGACTTATCTACGACACTACACCCCAATCCTCCGGAGTTTTGAAGTCTCGGACTCCCAAAGGGTCAACCCTTACACATAATGGGATATTAAACACATAGGTAAGGACAGGTGGGTCCTGAGTACTCCACCCACCAATAGGCCAAGCGAATAGGTGTTAGGGGAGATGACACGTTGCAAGGAAGAGATGACACATGGCCCCGCTAGTGGGTGTCACGTGTCACATTCTAATGGGCACATAGGGTATGCGAAAAGTATGAATCAAGGTGACACGTGGCATGCCAATTGTGGGCCCACATCACCCTGGGTGACGTTAGCGTGCCACGTCACTTTGGAATGATAGCATTTCGATGGCATTAGATCTCATGGTCGAGATGCATCCACGTAGATCCACTGATCTACGGCCTCCATTACTTTGTAACTTCGACATTCGGGGAATCCATAGTGCAACTTTCTCTTGCTCCCAGAGTGGTCAACGTCGGGCTGACCACGGTCTAGATTTGACGATCGGGAACGACCCCACAATGTCCTCAGATCTACGCTCTTATCACTTCATAATTTTGACATTCGAGGGTTCTACCCACTCCACACTCCTTTTCTCCCATAGTAGGACTTCGTCGAAGTGTTGTATGTGAATCCCTCCACTGGTTGATCTGATGGTTAAGAGGGGTCTGCAATGGACTCCCCAGATGCACGACTCACATCAATTCATAACTCCAACATTCATAGGATTTGGTGTCATGACATCGTTGTTTTCCTGAAGTGGTGAACACCAAATTGATCGCGACATAGATCCAACGGTCAAGGAAGATCCCGAGGATCTTAGAATATATGACTGACATGACTTTGGGACTGGTAAGTGGATCAGGCTTTAACGGTGGGGCAGATCCCATGGTCACGGTTAGGGAAACCGCCAGATGTCGGTCAACCTCGTGGGTAACTATAGAAACAAGTTGCCTTCGACTGGTTTGAAAATGTTAAGGCCATAACACCCTAGAGCTTTGAGCTCTCGGAGTTCTGAAGCCAGAAAATATTAGCTGCTTTCGGGCCTAGCGCAGGGTTCTCAGACCTTGGTCATATGGAATCTTGTACAAGCCTCGAGGCTACACGCTCAACACTTAGCCACGATTTGGTTAGAGTAATGGAAAAATCCCTCAGTCACACAGCTGAAAGGTTTGAAGGAGGCACCCTCCTTCCATAGAGTTCGAACTTAGTATTCCCATGAAGGTAAATTCGAGAGGTCGACAAAACTTAAGTATTCCAGTCAACTCTACCCCAACTCTCTCACATTACAAGGTCTATCCTTGGGAAAAATTCCCTTAGGAAATTTCCAGCCAATGTAGAGACTGTAGCTTAATCTTAGACTCACTTACAGACCCCCGTCCCATAACTCTCTAGCTGCTAAGCTAAGGAAAACATGAGACCATGTAAATACATAAGTTTATAGAAGAATAATAAGCATTTCTAATGATTTATCAAACACTGTAAAACTTAACCATAAACACAAAAATTCAACCATCACTTCCATTCCATTACACAAAGTATGAAAATACTTATCAAAAACTAGAATCGTGAATTGACTGCTAAAAGGGGTGCTTGTTTACACCCAACAGTAGGCATAGACACTCCTGAATGGATTTACCACTGACCACCCCCTAGATAGACCATGATGCTTTGAGAGAGACTCTTTCCTCTTGTCCAACGACAGTCAGGGATGGAGGTTACTCTCCTCCTCCCATAAGAACTTAGCAAACATTTTTCTCTGTACCAAGCAAGGGGGCCTGCAATGAGTACTTCCACAGTCACTCGTTCTTCTCTACAACCATGTTTATCAACTTGGAATGAAAATGTTGCCAGCAAATTCTTGCACCTAGAATGAGCTTGTTTTTCAGTTCTCTCAAGAACCCTTGAGTTGCACATGCTCTTCTCCTTCGCAGTTCTGCCTTTGCCCATTAATACCTTCATTTCTTAGCTAGATTGCATGGGTTTGACTCCCCAAATCATGGTGAGTTCAGGAAGCCTTGCAAATGGGTACTCTGCCCATCTCCTCATTAACTCTTGAGGAGGGCTTCCCAACTACCAACCTGACTGGTAATTCATTTCTGGGTCAGAGGACTGTTCAGGGTCTGAGCAATTAAATTTAGTAAGGTATTGGTTTGGTGGGGGTGATCTCAACCATTTCTATTCCCCCTCACCATCTCTCTCATAGCATCATGATCTATCTTGGCAACCCCCCCCTTTCAACAATTATGCAACACTATCCCTTTTTTATTAATAACAAAAATACATACATTGCCTTTTATAACAAAAGGTTAATCAAATCCAATATTCACACATATTCAGTTTGCCACAGTCCTTTGGGAAGTTATAGTCATACTTACAAGCTGGAGGAAACAAGGGTATTAGAATCGGGCCATATATGATTTGAAGTAAACTTTGAATCTCAATGGGATATGATTTTCTTAGGCATGCCATCTAGTCTAAATATTTCTTTCATGAAAATACTGGAAATATCTATTGCCTTTCAAGTTGACTTGATGTGAATGAAGTGAGAAACCTTGCTCAATTTGTCCACAACCACTGTGATGGTGTCATTCTGTTTGGTTGATTTTGGTAACCCTGTGATGAAATCCATGGAGATGGTTTCTCATTTCCATTCTAGGATTGGTAGGGGCTGAAATAGCTAGGATTGGTAGGGGCTGCAATAGCCCTATTGGATGTCAGTGCTCTGCGTTGACTTGCTGACATTCTAGACTCTTAACCAAGAAATCAACTATGTCCTTTTTTAGTCCGGGACAATAAAAGAGTTTCCTGGTAACTGTGATCATCTTCTGATAACTAGGATGACCAGTATATGGTCTTTTGTGTAGTTGATTAATTATGAACCTCTTCACACATATTTAGTCTGCCACAGTCTTTTGGCAAGTTATAGTTATATTTACAAGCTGGGGGAAACATGGGTATTACTATCCCCTCACCATCTCTCTCATAGCATCATGATCTATCTTGGAACCCCCCCCCTTTCAACAATTATGAAACATTATCCCTTTTTGATTAATAACAAAAATACATACATTGCTTTTTATAACAAAAGGTTCATCAAATCCAATATTCACACATATTCAGTCTGCCACAGTCTTCTGGCAAGTTATAGTTATATTTACAAACTGGGGGAAACATGGGCATTACAATAAAATCTCAAGAACCTCCCCATATGACGATATCTCACAAGAGAAATCCATCTTGGGCAAGATAACTTATTCCAGATGAAGAGAAGTTTGGTGCCCCAGAAGGAACCATGAGACAAAGCAAGAAACCTAAGCCATTATCCAGCTATATGGCCTTAATGTGTGATATCATAGAAAAGGAACCTACTTGATTTGAAGAAGTCGTTCAAAAGAAAGAATGGATGGATGCCATGACATAAGAATACCAATTCGTTATAAAGAATGATGTATGGGAAGTAGTTCCTAGACCAAAGAATAAAGATGTGGTATCTTCCAGGTGGATATACAAAATAAAACATGTAACAGACGAAAGTATTGAAAAACATAAGGCAAGATTTGTGGCTTTTGTTTTTTCTCAGAAGGAAGGTATTAAATATGAATAAACATTTTCCCCTATAGCCATATATGTTTCTATTAGAACCATCATAGCCCTTGCAGCCAAAATGAAGTGGAAGTTACACCAGATGGATGTGAAAATAACCTTCTTAAATGGTGTTATTGAAGAATAAATGTATATAGAACAACCACAAGGGTTTGAAGTTGAATATAGAAAGACTCATGTCTACAGGTTGAAGCAAGCTCCTAGAGCTTGGTATGCAAGAATTGATAGTTTCCCGACGAGCTTGAGCTTTACCAAAAGTAAAGTTGATCCTAACCTTTACTTCAAGGTTATGAATTAATGAGCCAATTATATTACTACTATATGTGGATGAATTATTCTTAACAGGAGAAGAAAAGCTCATCACAGATTGTAAGAAGAAGCTCGCTGTAGAGTTTGGGATGAAAGACCTAGGCCCGATGCATTATTTCTTAGGTCTTGAAGTTTGGCAGAGCCCAGAGAAGATCTTCCTTAACCAAGGGAAATATGCAGTTGAAATACTGAAGAGATTTGACATGTTGGAATGTAAAGCCATGAACAAACCCTTGGAAATGAATTTGAGGCTGCCGGTTGATACTTCATTAGCTTTGGTTGATTCTACTCTATATAGACAAATTATTGGATCATTGATGTATCTGATGAACACCAGGCTAGATATATGCTTTGTTGTGAACACCTTGAGTCAATATCTGGTGGAACCTAGACGTGTTCACCTTGTAGATGCAAAGCATGTGATGAGATACCTTAAAGGTACATTGGATTATGGTCTCTGTTATACTGGAGATCATGACTTCAGACTGTATGGTTATACTGATTCAGATTGGGCTGGAAGTGCTTCAGACAAAAAGATCACTTCAAGATGTTGTTTCAGTTTGGGGTTAGCCATGAATTCATGATAAAGCAGGAAGCAATCAAGCATTTCTCTCAACACGACAGAAGCATAGTACATTGCAACATGTTCCACAAGTTGTGAAGCCATATGGATTCAGAAGTTGTTGACCGATCTGTTCGAGTTGGAGATGGAAGCCACCATGATTCTATGTGATAACGAGAGTTGTATAAAGATGATGGAGAACCCAATGTTCCATGATAAGTCAAAGAACATAGAGATCCGATATCACTACATTCATGATTTGGTGCAGAGAGGAGTTGTAGAGCTCCAATATGTTGGCACAGATTAGCAGGTTGCAGATGTGTTGACCAAGCCTTTGTCTCATGTGAAGTTTGAGTACTTTCGAGACAAGATTGGTGTAGTATGAAAGGACCTCCCTCGAAAGGGGGAGTGATCTTGAGGATACTATGGTATCCTGACCAACAATGGGTAGCTCTGTTAGGATTTTATATCCTAGGGGATTGATCATACATGGGCAGATCCTGAAGGTCCTATAAGGATGATTTGTCAGAGTACTTGTGCATGTATATGCCAACTGTGGTTAGTAGTGGTAGCTCCATTAGAATTTTATATCCTAGGGAATATTATGATTCCTGGGCAGATCCCGAAGGTCTGGTAAGGATGTTCTGTCAGAGTACCACATGGTAGCTTGTTAGGATTTTATATCCTAGGGAATCTTATGATTCCTGGGAAGATCCCGAAGGTTCGATAAGGACAGTCTGTTAGAGTACCACAAATGTTGTTGTTGATACACCTCCCTAATTCTGTTGCCACATGTTGATGATGTTGTTGTTTCAACCTCATGCTATTGATGATGTTGTATCAGCTTCGTGATGTTGGTGATGTGTTGTTCTAGATTCATGCTATTGATGTTGATGTTTAAGCTTCATGATGTTGATGATGATGTTACTCCAGCTCCATGCTGTGAACGATGATGATATTGATGATGAGATAACCTTCTGATGATTTATAAATGTGCCAATCAATTTTCCAGATGTCGATGATGATGATGCTCTCTCCTTCTATTGATGATGTTGTGTTAGGTCATGTCAATATAATACCCTTCTCGTTAAGGGGGAGTGTTGAATATACATCAGTCTCAACTTCGTCATACATTTTTAAGAATCAAAATATGATTATGTATGCCTAAGATACTCATGCAAGAAGAAGAGCTTTGAAGAATGGAAAGAACAAATTTTCTAAGTATAATGCCCATTTTTCCTCTCCATTTTTGAATTTTTGACTAATTACTCTCATCTTCCATCTCCACACTTCACCATTTTCCTCTCTTATCCCTTCACCTGTCCCTTCACATCTTCATACTCTCATTCCATACTTATTCGTTTTCCTATTACTCTCATACTCCCTTAGTCATTTCTCTCATACTTAGTTTCATATTCTTTTCACTTCTCTCCTCATACTTAACCATTTTTCTCTCTTCTCTCTTCCTTACTCTCCTCTCCATACTTAACTATTTTTCCTCTTTCACTCTACTCTCCATACTTCATGTTCCATACTTAGACTTTTCCACGTTCACGTTCTTTTTCCCATTTTCTTTTATTTTATTTTCCATTTTCCTTCTTCCATTTCCATTTTCCTTTCTTATATTTCTTTTTCCATTTCCCTTCCCATATTTCATGTAATTATTTTATTTTTCCATTTTCCTTCCCATATTTCAGGTAATTATTTTTATTTCACATAACCCCTCTCCAACACTTAGCCATATTTCTTATAAATTACCGCGGTTCGATGATATTTCTTACAACTATACCTCATCTCCGCGACCCTCACAATGCACCCTTGACTTCCGCAACCCCCATTATGCACCCATACTTAGAAATTTTAACGACTCTTTTTATTACCTCTTACCACCTAACTCTTCCAACACTTTGTCAAATTTATGAGTTACCTCAGGTCTACGGATTGGTGATCATTCTTTCATATACTATGCCCATCCATCCAATCGATTCTCAACACTTGGAATTTTTAACAACTCATTCTCATTAATTCTTACCGCGCGTTCACAATGATTTCTTAATATTCTTACCATATCTCCATCCCTCCACCCCATCCATTCTTATACTCTATACTATAGTCTTATATTTAGAATTTTTTACGACCTTTTTTACCATTAATTACCACCTTATGTACCTTCACATTCACATAGTCTTGCAATCTCCTCATATTGTTTTAATATTATTTCTCTTGTCCTAAGTTTCTGGGCATATATCCAAGTGACACATGTTAGGTGACTGGATGGTGATTGGATGTGACATGTCAATCATCCGCGGGTTGATTGGGAGATTGTTGGAGAGGAATTTTGGATAAGTTTCGGGATCTGCGCCAAAAGGATATCAAAGGGTAAAATATAGTTATAAGACGGACCGGAGTGCACAAAAAATAAGATGCCAATGAGTGTGACAAAAGGATGCGCGATGGAGCAGTGCACAAAAGGCAGAAAATGGTTATAAACCGTAGGGCTTTTGGACATTTTGTCCACTTTTGTAACGATTTTTTGGGGAAACTTTGTCCACTTTTGTAACAGGATTAGCCCTATTAGTATGTGTAAATATATAAGAAAGGAAATAGAGAGGCATGGATGTGGGAGTGAATGTGATAGTGAATGCAAGTTGCAAATGGTTATTGGGTAAGGGAGTCGAGCAAAGGAAGAAATTTGTAGTATGGCTAAGGAGTGAGGTCACACAACAACAAAACAGCTAGGCAGGTTTGGGATGATATTAATGTTGCATATATTGTAGCACAATGCGCAATTGTAATAAAGCTATTAATGAATAATATAAGAAGCCAACCATTGTGGATGTAGCCCAAGTTGGCTGAACCACATAAATCTGTGTGTTATGATGTGGTTGCAATTTATGTTGTTTCTTGGTTTATGTTGAATAAATGGATCATATATGATATTGTGATGTTGTGCATAGATTATGTTTCATAATAAGGTAACTGTTAATTATGAGAACCACACATATAAGTAAAGGATCCAAATGATGCCTCACTTCCCCTCAACACTGCAGAACCTTGGTTCCTGCAACCCCTCTAGATGCCTCGGGTGACACTTCACTTGCTCTACAGGTGATGCTGAAAGGGCGAGTATTTAAGGGTTTTGTTGGTATTTGATTGATTAACCACAAGTCTTCTCCCCACGTGCCAACAAATGGTTCCATTGCCACGACCGAGAAATGTAATTGAGGGGAATGTTTTGGATGTCGAATAGAGAGGAAATTCAAGAATGGCTGGAAATAATGCAACGAGACTTTTCCAGAGAAGAGAATAGAAACCCTAGACTTAACGAAAAATAATGGTTACAAAGGTATGTTTTCACATATCTGCATGAAATTTTCTTTGGTGAATTTCCGATTATATTGACTGAATGGATAGGAAGGTTAGTGGAGAACTTTGGGAGATACAGAGTTGAAGCCCCGAGAAATTGGACTCCTGAACTAATTAGACAACTCAATATGACAAGTAATAAGGTTTCTCGCGCAATATATTTATGGTTGAACAATATACTGGGGGGTTATATTACATAATTTGCAATAGATTATACCCAGTATTATAGTGTCGCGGAGAGGGACTTTTTAAAAGGTCCGCGAGAAATATATCTGAGTGCATTAGCTACATGGATAAATATGTTACTATGCGAAAAGAGTGTCATGACAATTGCGTCTGATAATTAAGCACCTTCGTGCACATAGGGGAACTGGGGGATGAACGAAGGATGGTATGATAGTGGGAAGGATGAGTAAGAAGCAAATGGGCTAAGGATGTCGAGAGAAGACATTAACTCAGATGGAGAGATTGGAGTACTACGCTATGGGAAAATGTTTAGATATAACAAGAAGGAGACTGTGGATAGAGAAGGAAAGAAACACAAAGAATTTGAGGGAAGTGACCCCTGCATAGAACTTTAGATCACACCGTACATAGAAAGGAAAAGGAAAGAGAGAGATCCTTAGTACTACCCAACAGAAGAAGGAAGCCCATCTCATATCAGAATTGAAGCATGAAACAAGGTTTGGTTAAGAGCAATTGCAATAAGTGGAGGAAGTTAGAGCAATAGGCATAATAACAAGAACAATACAACAAACCAGAGCTAGTCAAAATCACCAAAGGTAAGTACAACACCTAATACAATGACAGGGGTAGATCATACATTGAGAATGCTCGAGTTTCAGGGAATAGGGTTGAAGGACCCTGAGCAACACCTGTTTGTATGCGACAAAATATGGATTGTGAATAATTTCTAGGATGAGGCAATGAAAATTGTGCAGTTGGCTATGACGTTCAAAGGAAGAGCATTTATGTGGTATATGAATTTTCAGAGAACTACACCAACTAGACAGTCAATAACTTTGGCATAAATTGGACAAGCATTGCTAAAGGAATTTAGGAAGCGTTGCAAGTACAAAATGAGACAATGTGGGATTTCAAAAAGAGATTTAAATATGTGATGGGTAGGTTAACCTTTCATATTCCTGATGAACAACACTGATAATGGTTTATAGCAGGCCTATTACCCCACATTCACTATCCGTTAACACAACAGAAGGTCATGTCGCAACTCGAAGCGTTGGAAATCACGATGAAATTAGAAGCATCTCTTGTAGGAGATGGCGCAGGTATGGCACATGTACATTCACAGTTATATGTGATAAGAATTAAATTATTAGAGATAATGAAGGAAAAGGAGAAGCACATACATGTTTGGTGTATAACATGTAAGATAGAAGGCCACATGGAGGAGGAGTGTCCAACTTTTGTCTAGTATATGGCCACAGGAGCACCAGACCTGTTGGCATGAGGGGTAGGCTACTACGAGATATGTAAGACATAGGGGAATAATCCGACTGCTTGTCCCCTACTATAGAAATATTAGAGCACCTCGAGAAATTTATTTTGTAACTTTTGCAAATCGGTAGGACACGATGAAAAATATTGTCGCGCATTCGACTTGATGAGAGAGCGCACTTCGAATGCCTACAGAATCCAGAAGGAAAATGTCACAACATAAGAAGGAATTCCACAGTATAACACTCCAAGAGGATTTAATCAGGGAGGATGGGGAGGTTTCGACAAAGGTTGAGGACATGGAGGATTTGGTCGAGGAGGTAGAGGACCGATAATTTTTTACAACTGCAATCAACTAGGACATTTAGCAAGAGATTTCCCAAATCCCTTCATGACATGTACATATTGCAGGGCCTTGGATCACATGACATAAGATTGTCCTCAATTGATAGAAAAGTGGCAAGCAAAGGGGAATCAAAACCAACATCCAAACTAGAATTAGAACCTGTATTTGATAGCTGCTGAAGAATGCGATGACCAACCAAAAGTAGTAGCTGTTACACGTGGTGGGGCAAGAACTAGACCAGATGAGATAGAGAAAGGAAAGGGAGTAGAAAAATGGATAAGAAAATTAGTTGAGCCCATGAAACATTCAACCCATGGGAAGAAAATGAAACTTATTAGCAATCAAGGAAAGAAATACTAGGACCAGACTGGATAGCTCCAACATCAAAGACTCCACCCATATACAATACGTCGTCGATATATGAATGCACTATTCCAGACATAACAATAGAGAAGGTAAATACTTTGAAGGGATTTCTAAAAAATTATTTAGAATTGATGCAGGATGAGGCAACACTGAATACACTACGTAGGATGATTGATAAATTTACACAAGATAAAGAAGTACCTACAACGTAGAAAGCAGTAAACCAAGTCCCGCGCAAGAAGAGGACAAACATAGAGTTCATATTAGGTGCATATATAGGAGAATATGACATGGATAATGTCATATTGGACTTATGATTAGATGTCATTGTTCTCCCAAGATAGACATGGAAAATTATGGGGAAATTGAATCTAATATGGTCGACTATCTAGTTGAGGTTGGCTAACCAACATAAGATGATACCGATTGGGAGACTAGTAGGAGTACCTGTAAACATAGATGGAGTGCACAGTGTTATTGACTTTGAAGTAATTGAGATTGTGGATAACAACTAGCCATACCCTGCTTTTCTTGGACTGGATTGGGCCTTCGACAATCAGGTGATTATCAACCTAAAGAAAAGAGAGATGATTTTTGAAGGAGGAGGCTTAAAATTCATTGTGCCCTTAGACCCAATGGAGGAAAGAGGATATGTGGATCCCACAAGAAAGGAAATTGATAACTTATATAATATGGCAATGCGCATGGATGAATACGTCAATCCCACTGTAGGCAATGCTCTTAGTTGGAGAAGCATAAGCTCTTGCGCATCAGACTCAAAGGAAGGAATTGAACACTGACAACATAGGTTGCATGGAGTATCGACCAGAAGTTGTGCTTGCATTACTCATTCTTTTCACTGGATCAAGATAGAGGTACGCGATACGCTAAAATTTGATGGATTAACAGAGGTAAGTTCTTTTGTTAACAAATTCGAGCTGTAGAAACATGAACAACAAAGGTTGTTAGTGTTATATGTTGCATTGATAGCAACATCAACGAAATGGTGGGAAACCCACAAGGAAGGGATAGAGTATTGGAAACAGTGCAAAAGGATGATGCAGATCAGGTTTGGAACAAAAGATAATATGCCCAAGTGTACAGGCATGAGCAATCCGAGAGACCATGTGGCACGATGCATGACAACTTGGAAGAAAGTGCCAAAGAAATAATGACGCACAAGTTCATACATACGCTGGAGACAGTTCATAGGAGTTGGTATTCAGAGCTAGAAGTGTGCAGGGGAACGATGAACTGGGATGAGCTCATCCAAAACTTTAAGGTAACATTTACTTTTAAATCTGAGTCACCTTTAGTTGATGCAATATGAAAATTCATTAGAGGTAAATTTTTTATGGGAGAAGGACAAGTAGAATTAGTACCCACATATAGTGTGCACAGAGAGTCTGCGAATGCACATGAATTATTGGAATGTTATAAAATTACCGAGGATGATAAAGACGGAAAATAACCGAGAAATGTACAAGTATAATAAATTGTAGGGGAGCACAATGTAGTAGGTCCATCACTTGAATTTGGCACATATGCGAAGCCCTTAAGAGTGTGAAAAGTGAACATTGGCATGAAGGAGAAGCCAAAGTTTGCAAACATTGGGGATTATTGGAATGATGAAACTGTGGAAAAGATCTCATACTTATTGCGCGAATATCAAGATCTTTTTCCAACGACCTTTTCAGAGATGAGGGGAATAGCTAGAGAATTAGGTGAGATGAATATTCTGCTGAAACCATATGCTAACCCAGTGAGATAGAGACGTTTCATATTAAATCAAAAGTATAAGGAAAACATGAAACCAAAACTTGATAGGATGATAAAAGCTGGTATAATTGAACCTTTTGTAGAATCTAAATGGATAAGTCCGATGATGGTTCAATATAAGAAGGAGGGGGGTATTAGAATTTGTGTAGACTTGAGAAAATTGAATGATTCCTGTTTGCATGACCCATTCCTGACGCCCTTTATAGATGAATTATTGGAAAACGTAGCATGATAGGAGGCCTATTCATTCACTGACAGATTTTTAGGATACCATCAGATAAATATTGTGCAAGAAGATAGACACAAGACGACATTTGTGATGGAGTGGGGAAGCTACCTGTATATAGTGATGTCATTTCGGTTAAATAATGCACATGTTGTGGTTTATAGAGTGGTTGTCGCAACATTTAAGGAGTTTATTCATCAGTTTCTTGAAGAATACCTAGATGAATAGATTGTCTTTAGCCTATTGAAGGATCACATTGAAACTCTAAGGTTGATTCTTGATCGATGTAGACAATATCAGATTTCGTTAAATTTGAAGAGATGTATTTTTGACGCACCATTTGGGATACTACTAGGCCATGTAGTATGCAAGCAAGGTTTGTTAGTTGATCCAAAAAGGATAGCAACAATTGTTAATTTTCCTCCACCTAAATCAATGCAATAATTGAGAACAACATTGGGTCATATGGGTTACTACCAGAAATTTATTAAAATCTATGCATAGATTACAACTCCAATGGAGAAGTTACTAAAGAAAGAAGCTAAGTTTCAGTGGAATGAAGATTGTCAGAAGGGTATAAATGTATTGAAACAAAAGTTAGTAACTATGCCCATCCTGTTATTCCCAAATTGGCAGAAAGAGTTTCATGTCCATGTGGATGCATCATCAATATCACTCGACACAGTACTGACCCAGCCTAGGGAAGGTGAGTTAGATAATATGATTGCGTTTTCTAGCGGGAAGTTGTCGACTGATAAGAAAAATTACATGACGATAGAAAGGGAAGGATTGTCAATGGATTATGCTTTGCATAAGTTCATACATTACCTATTGGGATCCCACTTCAAGATGTATACAGACCATTCTGAACTCAGGTATCTAGTGAACAAATCAATGTTGGGGGGGAGGATCTGTAGATGGTTGTTATTATTCAAGGAGTATGATTTTGAAGTTATCATGAAGCCAGAAAGACATAATGTAGGACTAGACCATTTGTCTCAGATTCTGACAGGAGAGAATGTAGGTAAGCTAGACGATAACCTACCAGATGTGTAATTAGTTTCAATCAAGATGGTAGATGATCAATTTTCAGAAATTGTCTAGTAGTTAAGCACATGAGTGGCTCCATCCAATATGAAAGTCACCCAAAATAAATAACTAGTGGTTAGATCAGCTGATTACATGTTGATTGCAGGAAACTTATATAAGTTAGGTATAGATGGGATACTATGACGATGTGTGCTAGAACATGAAAGACCGATGATTTTGGCTGAATCAAATGATGGAATCGCAGGAGGACTTTAAGTAGGAAATGCGACAACGCATAAGATCTTGTGTGCAGGGCTATGGTGGCCTACGCTCGATAAGGATGTGAAGGAATATTTCCAAAAGTGCGACATTTGTCAGAGTGTAGGAAGACCATCATGAAGGGATGAAATGCCCCTGAATCCGCAAGTTACCTTACAATCATTTGACAAATGGGCAATGGATTTTTTTGGACCTATTAACCCACCAACAAGAAGAACATGATATAGATACATAATTACCATGACAAACTACTTGACAAGATGGACGAAAGTGGAACCAATTATTTGTTGTAGCACAAAGACAACTGTGTGATTCTTGTTTGAGAATATAGTGACCAAGTTTGGGTGTCCTAAAATACTTATGAGTGACCGGGGGACTCACTTTCTGAACAAAACAATTGCAAAATTGACAGAATAGTTCTAGATATAACATCAGAAGAGCACCCCATATCACCCACAAGAAAATGGAACTGTGGAAGCCTTCAACAAGACACTGGAAAATGCATTGACCAAGGTGTGTAATTTAGGGAGAGATGAATGGGATTTAAGGATCCTTGTAGAAATTTGGTCTTACAGAACCACAAGCAAGAAGTTGACAGGACAAACACCCTTTACGTTAGCATTTGGTCAGGAAGTAGTCATGCCCATGGAATTTCTTATATGGAGCTTGTGCATTGTGGCAATGACAGATGTTACAGATTCCGACACAGTAGAAGAAAGGATATCACAATTATTAATACTAGAGGAAGATAGCTTTATTGTAGGTTTCTATCAACAAGTATAGAAGACACATCAAGCAAAATAATTTCGAGACAAGGGCTCTAGTTGTGCTCTACGACAACAAGTTCTTACAACACCCAGGAAAGTTCAGGACACATTGGTTAGGACCATATGTGATTAGACATGTCACTGATGCATGTGCTATCATCTAGAGAAGTTGGATGGACAAGTCATGTAAGGACTAGTGAATGGGAGTCAACTGAAGTTGTATAGGGATGGCCATCCTTCCGTGTACTAGAGGAGATGCGTAGTTAAAAATTGTATCATAGTGTACTATAGAAAGGAAAAGATAGAAAAAGATAGAAGAAGTAAGAAAAATAGGAAAAAGGATGAAACAAAAGAGGTTGGACATTCACGAGGTAATTTTTTTTTGGTTATGCGCAAAGATGAAGCATGGAAATGTTGCGGATAATACAAAAATATGTAGAAGGAAACACAGTTGATGGAAACCAGGCTACACAAAAGGGAGTGATAGTGTAGAAAGATGTGAATACACAGATAACACCTAAGAATAATTCAACACACCACATGATAGGACATGCAATAAAGATTTATCATGACGGTGAAGTATTGGCCTTGCATACCATCAAACGCAGAAGATATTGACCGATTGCCAAATAAAATGGAGAATCTGTCGAAGATACAGAGTGATGGAGCAATAAAGCCAGCCATTAGTGGATTAGACAGATAGTTTAAGCACAAAAATAAACTATAGTTGGAAATGAAGCATAAAAGTATGTAAGGAAGTGCGTAGTCATAATTAAAACCGACAGGAAAAGCATTTGAAATTGACTTCAATCGAAATATGACGGGAACGAGTGTGACGAAGATGTGTACAGGCTATCCGATTCAGACCAAAATATTCCAAAGGACATAGGATTATTGCAGGCCATGAGTATAAGTACAATCAAATAATATTGCAAGTAGGGGTGCATAGGGCCAACTCACTATAAAATAAGTAGAAAGGGAAAGCCATTGGTTCATATCCATTTGAGATAGGAAGAAGAGTCGAGTCTCAGATATAATCTGAGCATAGTGAAGAGAAATAATGGAGGGTACAAGAGCTGAGTAGAGTATAAGCAAAGGATGATGGCACCACCTAAATCCATAATACAAAGTTGTCAGCAGACTGCAACACCGATGCAGGAAGAACTCCCACGAATGACAATAATCAACCCCAGTCTAGAAAACTGTCTTAGAACTAGATTGAACAGAACAAAAGGAAACATAAAAGCACAACATAAGTGAAGCGCACCAACGATGCATCAAGAAGGAGCACATGAACATGAAGAACATGAAAATATGACTTTCTCCACAGTAAGAACCTGGGTATGGTTATAGTTATGATACTCGAGAAACAAGAAAACCATCTACCCAAATTAACAGTGGAAGTTATGAAGGAGTTCCACACTTATTCAACTCCATTTTTCAGAAAGTATGTCTTAAGTCAGTAAGCAACATGCAGACTACAGGAAAAATTTGGTAGTACGAAATCTGCAACAATGAAGGTGATATTCGATGCACTAGAAATAGGCTTGAGTGGCTCGAGACGAGCCACAGGTGAGTGTTGGGGGCATGTTGGAGAGGTATTTTGGATAAGTTTCGTGATCTCCACCAAAAGGAGATCAAAGGGTAAAAGAAAATTAGAAGATAGACTAGAGTGCACGATGGAGTAGATGCTAAGGAGCATGAAAAAAAGATGCACGACGAAGGAGCACACATAAGGTAGAAAACGATTATAAACCATAGAGCTTGGGGATATTTTGTCCACTTTTGTAACAAGTTTTGGGGGACACTTTGTCCAATTTTGTAACGAGCTTAACCCTATTAGTATGTATAAATATGTAAGAAAGGAAATAGAGAGGCATGGATGCAAGAGTGAATGTGATAGTGTATGCAAGTTGCAAATGGTTTTTGGGTAAGGGAGTCAAGCAAAGGAAGAAATTTGTAGTATGGCTAAGGAGTGAAATCGCACTGCAATAGAAGGAATAGGCAGGTTTGGGATGATATTGCTGCTGCATATCTTGTAGCGCCATAGTGCACAATTGTAAGAAATATATTAATGAATAATATAAGAAGCCAATTGTTGTGGATGTAGCCCAAGTTGGGTGAACCACGTAAATCTGTGTGTTATGATGTGTTTGCAATTTATGTTGTTTTCTGGTTTACGCTGAATAAATGGATCATATATGATATTTTAATGTTGTGCATAGATTATGTTTCATAACAAAGTAAATGTTAACTATGAGAACCACACATATAAGTAAATTATCCAAATGATGCATCGCTTCACCTCAACACTGCAGAACCTTGGTTCTTGTAGCCCCTCTAGATGCCTAAGGTCAGACTTCACTTGCTCTGCAAGTGATGCTGAAAGGGACAATATCTAAGGGTTTTGTTGGTATTTGATTGATTAACCCCCGATCTGCCCCCTGGGTGCCAACAACGATGACTGGGCAATGACTGGGTGACCAAAATATTATCGAGATATGAATTTTTCTAAGGCACTAAGAGCTGAGCTAAGGCACGACTTCCATAAGTTCCTTTACTTCGCATGGACAATAAGGAAGGACTTTGCATTATAAACACCAATGTTTCAACCACCATAATGCATGTAGGTTTAAAAAGGGTGAAGTTAAATCAAAGGCTAAGATTGATCCACGAATTAAATGGACAACCATGAAGCAACGATCTTCCAAAGCTTATAACTCAAGATCCGGGTGTCTGTTTTGGGCAAACCATACCTCATGGTAAAGGTAATTCAACAAGGAATATGATGGAATATGTTTCAAGGGATGAAATTGGCCATAATTCTCTAAAATATTAAAATAATAGTTAGCTCTATTTTCATGGTTTGCTGGTAAATTTATTTATAACGTGACTTCCCGAGGCTATAACTTGAGATCCAGAAATTGAAAGTTCACTCAGGAGGAATCATTGGAAAGATGAGATGATTAATATTTCCCTAGAATGGTTTTCATGGCTGAAACATCAACTATCATCCTAAAAAAGTCTAAACACAATATGTTTTTTCAAGACAACTAGCTTCAAGTTTGGAAGAAAAAGTTTATTTAATAATATTTTTAAAGGATTAAATGGGTCCCACTTGGAGGCATGATTTCCAATGCTTTAAAATTAATTTATGAGCATTTAACATTAATTTCAAAAGGGAGTAAAACCTAACTACTAGAATAAGTTTCCCCTAACTACTTCAAGAATGCATTGGAAGCAAATTTTAAAAGGGGGAAGCATCATCAAAGAAAGAGTTAGAATCTCAGATCATCAAGAGGTTGGCAGTCAAAATTTTCTACAGTGGTGAAAAGTATGAAGGAAACGAAGCTCTTTATTTCCAAGTTTATATGAATTGGACTGCTAAAACTTTCCTTTTTCTCTGTTTCCTTCCATCAAATCTTTCATTTATTCTTTGATAAATAATAAGATTTGGGTCTGAGTAGTTCTTTCTCTAAGTTCTTTAGTCATCTTGTAATATTTGAGGTCTAGAGGAGCAAGACCCCTCCTTGTAAAAAGGAAATTGTTATTTCATTCAATTTAGTTGTTGTCATTGAGACTTTGTAGAGGTTGTTTCAACTCTCTTGTTTATGATATTATTAAACTTGTCATATTTGAGATTTTGTTATAAATTTCTTCTGCAAAGAACTACTTCGGGGCACTACATTAGTGATTTCTCATACTTTAAGTTGAAAGAATGTGATTTCAAATGTATTTTTGCAAGATACCAGATATATAAAATATGCAGAACAAAAATAAAATGCTAGAAATGGCAGAATAACAGTAAAATATCTAGCATAATCTCCACAATAACACATAAATGATATAAGAACAACAATAGAAATAACACTTTGATTCAGTAAGCAATGTTCACAGGCCTCTTCGAGGGGGCAACCTCCAATCGAGCA
>ML841259.1:30207-40889 GCA_009831015.1 Picea engelmannii | reverse complement strand
ATATTTTGAATATTCATCAATTTCCTTTCATTATTTTGTCATAAATTTAAAACAATAAACAACATTATCATAACAAATATAAAATAAAATATTAATTTATTAATTAAATCCTATAATATTAATTTAAATATAATAATATACATTAAAAATTTAAGAACTAGATTATAACTTTATTTACACTCAACCATTTTGAAAGCACATAAAATATAGGATTATAGTGAAACCACTCATGATTATTTTGAAAAAGGCATTCTACTAAAAACTTGAAAAGGCATTGTAATAAAAAGGTTGGCTAGTTGTTTTATTAAATGTTATGTGAATCACTACTTTTTGTTGTTCATAATTCATTTTTGAATGTAGAAATAGATATAACATGCTGAAATTTTTTCAGGATATTCGGCTGTTACAGAAATAATCACTTAAATCTAAGAATCCAACATTTTTTTGCTGAATTTCAGGTAAATATCCCCAAAAGAAACCTTCATTTCCTAGAATCTTTAGCATACCCCCTAAAAACACTGGGTGAATCCGGTATAGCAAAACTCTTGATTTTTGAACCATTTGTTTTGGATTCTGGTTGTTATATTTTAGGTGGATGCACAAAAAATTTGGTCTCCGTTACAATCTTTAAATTTGGTCTTCGTTACAATGGCGACATAAAAGCGAAAACAACTCATGAATGGTGAAGTTTGGACTCATTGGGGTCGGAGGTAGTTAGAGAAGCCACTCCGTTGAAATCGTAGGTGCCACCGCTAGATTTGGATATCCCAACATTCATGTATGTTTGCCTCTTATTACGCTGACTCAGTGCAAGAGATTAGAGAGACACAGATATTTGTATATGTTGGTTCTAATCCTCTGCTCTGCTCTCTGTTTTTTATTTAATTCTCAGTTTGCTTGCTTTTAGATAGGCCAATACTCTGCATGATTTTCCATTTGCTAACGGACAAAGTTTCCATGTGTTGTGTAGAATTGAAAATAGTCTTATAAATGAAATAAGCCAAACCGCTGACTCTGTTTCCAATCAAATCACATGACTCAAAGACAACATCGACATGCCTTTGATATAATTCAATGGAACCAGATCATCAATGACAACGAGAATGATTTATAAATAAAAAATATATCATTGTGCCTCCCAGCAGATCACTGTAAGAAATCAATGCGATAGTTGTAGAATCCTTGATCAGAGTATGCAATTTTATGCAAAGCAAGCGTTTAGTCAAACATTGTAATATATAGAATGTGCTATGAAAATTTATCATGTAAAAAATTGGATACTGAAGAGATTTAAGCAACTGTAGCATATCATTTGGAATGGCAACAATATTTGATTGATTATTTAGAGATGGTACTAGTGAATCAACCTTTAGAAGAAAAAATAAGAGGAAGAAATAGAAAATAGAGAGAACATGGAGAGCCACCTTGTTTCACTAATAAAAATGAATCAATTTTTTTTTAGGAGTGGGCTAACTCGGGAGCAATCTTTCCTCACGAGTTATCTTTTCGGCAGGTTTTCTGGTGGGGCGGTTTTAAATTTCCGGCCAATCCAGAACTCTGATCAATTTTTTGAGCATCTGGTTGGTTTACAATGGGGGAAAACCCCTAGATTAAGGTTCTGATATGCATGGAACTTTGATCCATGCGAAACTCAGGTTACCCCTGAAAATCTGGCTAGATTCAGGCCCATTCTTTTCCCTGAAAAACGGGTCTGATTGCTCTCGAGTTAGCCTACTCCCCCTTAACAGAGTATGTATATGTTTATTAATAACTGTTTTTTAATAGGAAATTATTAGAAATGACAGGCTGGCACCATGCTAGATGTTGTTCCAGAGTCTGTACTTAAGGCTAGGAAGTACAGGGTCTAGGCATCCGAAAATGAGTAAAAGATAAAAAGGGGAAAAATCAACCTTCGGGAAAAGGAAGCTAAGACTAATTTCTAAGTTGTCTTTGTCTCACTTCCAAACGTTCCTGGATGCTTATATCCCGTTCAATTGCAGCCCATGAATGTTCATAACTTCGTCCCCAACAACGGCGCCAGAAATATGTTGTTCCAGAATCTGTACTTAAGGCTAGGAAGTACAGGGTCTAGGCATCCGAAAGTGAGTAAAAGATAAAAAGGGGAAAAATCAACCTTCGGGAAAATGAAGCTAAGGCTGATTTCTAAGTTGTCTCTGTCTCGCTTCCAAACGTTCTTGGATGCTTATATCTCGTTCAATTGCGGCCCATGAACGTTCGAGTTCGGCCCGGGTGATGGCGGTTTTTAGTATGGTGTCAAAAAGGTTCAAAGCAATGTTGGTTTGATCCGATAGGCCGGGTTCAATGTTGGGTTGTCTTGCAAAGGGCACAGTCATGGAGGAACATAAAATGAAAAGAAAGTTCGAGGTTTAAAATGCTACAATTTTTTGACCATATAAAAGAGAACTTTCGAAATCCGATGTTAAAGGTAGAACACAAACCAAAGGCCTTCTCCCGTAACTAAGTTAACTTTTTAAAGAATCATGTATGAAATGTGAGAAAACATTAAACAGTCGACAATGCGAGGCTCCTACCAAGGGAGAATCTTGCCCTGTAATCAGAAGAAGAAAAAAACAAGAAGTAATCTGATGAAGCATAAAATATAGAGATCTAAAAAGTTCACAGGTCTTGTACCTACTGATAGTCGATATAGAGGAAAAACTAGAAGCGATTAGACGACTAAAAAGTTGGTCACCACAGTAGAAGTTGCCATAAATTGTAGCTAAGCATTCATAAAAAATATATATGTGAAATGAAATTTAATGTAAGATAACAGAGAAAACAAAACTCATAACTCAGTCTTCATGGAATCAGGAATCTTCGGATTGCTTGTATTAATTTTCAAAAGAAAGAAAGTCTCTATTACAATCAGCCAAGAAAGGTCCAGCCTTTTATTCTCACTTCAAAATGCATATTTATACAAACTTCTAAACATTTGAATCTCAATCGTTCTAGAAGTTTTCGGTTACAAAATGAGAATTTTATGCATTTCACTTCTTTGTCTTTGTCCTCCTTCCTGTGGGCAAAGCACCTTCCTTTCTTTACTCTTTAGGTTCTAAAAATAGAACGACATACATCTGTCATTATTTTTCACCATAAACCTGCCCTTTCGCCTGCTCAGTGCAAGTGACGCATCTCTCCACCAACTAAGCTATCAACCTGGAAGGCTCTGCTTGGTCACTTGCTTCAAGAGTGTAACAACTCTTTGCCAGCAGCGGTAAACTTTTTCCCACCTGTCGGTCCTCTGCGATGATGGAGCATAATTGTAAACTTGCCTGTACTAGCCATTTGTCCACTTGGGCCATATCAACCTGGCCAATCTGGGATATCTCCACTTGTTGCTTCTCCATGTTTTCTTTGATGTCCAACAGATGTTTAGCTATATTGATTTTGCCCAGTGTCCCAGCACTGCTTTCCTTATCAAGGTCTAGCAAACCTTTACTTATCAAAGAGAACGTTTCCTCACAAAAATTATTTACTTCGTTAGCTCTCCCCTTTCTTTCTGATATGTTCTACTCTTAGGCCTTCAACAGGATATTACCTCTGGTTTGTTCCGCGATGGATAATTTTAAGCTGCTGACCGTCTCTATCTTCCCTGTAGCTATAACAACGTCTTGGAAGGCGACCTGTGCTGCCCCGACTTCTCTTTCTCTCGAAGAAATATTTTCTAATATTTGATCTATCATCCGGAAACGGTTATGAATGGTTCTCACCTTTACCAATAAGTTTTGTTGAGCTGTAAGTACCTTATGTCGGATTTCGGCAGCCTACAATCTAGACACCTTTATATCTACAACCTGTTTCTTAGCCACCTCCAATTTCGACTGCAACTCTATAATCTGCTACCCCTGTTGGATTACCTATGTTTGGCTGGTTTGCGCTGACTGACACGCCTGCTCGAGGTCGAACCTGAGCTTCTCGATTTCACGCAGGTTGGTTGTTCGAGCTTCCTCAAGGCTCCTGCTCACCTCATCCCTGACATTCGCTTTGGCAGTAGCCACCTTGGCTTCCAATTTACTGATCAGGAGGTTCTTTCGTTTTAACTGGGTCGTCAAAGTCCCAACCGAGTACTGATTTGTTGTAGCGTAAGCCCCTAGTGTCCTGGCTATCTCCTCTGCAAATTCTCCCTCTTTTGCGGCCTTCCCTTCTATCATGATTTTAAATTTTGTAGCCATTACGCCCTCTTTTTGATAAAATCCTTGCCTTACCACGACCTTTCTTTTCTTGTCAAAGAAAAATTCATTAGGAGGCAGCTCCTCTACAGAGATAGGTGTCAGTTCTTCATTGAAAATCTATCCCGCGTAAGGATTTCCCTTTGTGAACTGCAAGGGCGTTACAATAGCAATCAGACTGCCGATTTCCTTGGATGTTTGTTTCGGGGTGACCTCTATAACCGACTTGTTTGACGCGATCGAAAGTGAGTCGCCCAATCCCTGCGAAGGTATCTTCGCTTGGCCTTGGGCCTGCTTTCCTGGCGTGCCCCTTTCGGGGTTTCCTTCCTGCTTCTGGAGGACCTCGACACCTTGCTCTGAGGTTCCAGCCTCCCTGGTTTTCCCTTGGTCCTTCTCCCCGCTAGGACTCGAGACCTTTTCATCTTTGGCTCCCATCTACTTTGTAACTGGAAGCTCTGGGGCTTCACCTTGTAAAATCTGGGGAAGACAACTCCATCGGTGCTCCTGGAATTTCAAAAAATTGGCCATATCTCCAGGTGGCAAGGCTTGAATCCGTCTTAGGACTTCAGCGAAGGACCTCACGCCCCAGAATATTTCGTCATGTGGGGAATCCTCATGTTCATACCTCTTCAGGCTGCAACTTGCCAGGTGATTGCTCACAACCTTACTAGGATCGTGCTTCTTGAACTCAATATCTACTAGCTTCATTTCTTCTAAAGTCGTAGCCTCGGCTTTGGCGTGGCCAAAATCTAACAAGGAATATGCACCAATACAAATAGGGAAGGGCGGCCATACCTTTTTTGATACTCCTTTGAGTTCTTTGCTTATTCCACCGAGCACAGTCTATTTGGCAATATCACGACACAATAGCTTATCTGGTAGGAATAGCGGAAGGGCGTATGGAGGGACAAAGGTTTCGAAAACCCTGACATGCAAAAATTCCGCCTCTAGATATCAATCTGCCACGTTGCTTAAACTGGTCGCGACGCTATCTGATATCCTGGGAGGCGGCTGGCCAAAAATGGTGACATGCAGTGGCACCATCACCCAGTTGAAGATATCGTAGATGAATTCTTTGGCCTTATCCTCCCACAGCTTCGAGTGGTAGACATGGATAGGCTATGTACTAGATGGATCCCAACTCCAATTCATCAGTGGGAAGGGTGTCATGAAGCAGATGGCATCCATGATGTAAGAAGACATGAAGAATGAAGTTGCTTTCTTACTCACCCTCTGTGCTTGATATTCAGTAATTCGACTAGTCAGACTATCAGACAACAGTTTGGCCCAGTCAAAAGAGAAACCCTCAGCGACTGTATGGATGAGTGGCACCCATGGGAGAAAGAAATGGGTAGTGTCTTCCTTCCCATACAACCTGCAAGTCATCATGGCTATGTATTTGAACTGTGGCTCCAAAGAAGAGATTGAATAGATCCCATTGGAGTCAACCCTGGATTTCGCGGGGTGTGAGACCCAATCTTTGATCACATTGGACATGCTTTTTGCATACTTCTCGCACTCCTTCTTCTTGAAGCCTTCTAGGAATTCGGCGTTGTGAGTAAGGCTCGGCGTGGGTGACAGTTTATACATTGCCTGCAAATGTTCTGGTCGGAAGGTACCAATCGTCACCTTCTATTCGCTGATAATTGTTCTGGTCGGGATGTCCACATGGTCCAGTGCCCACCTGATCATATCCAAATAGGGCAGAAGTTGGGGCCTCATTGCTATTTTGTGCATCTCTGCTTGAGCGACGATTTTGTATTTGGTTGATAAATCATCCTTCTTGTTATCGTTAGAATCATCCGAACAATCTATCAACTCGGATTGCAGGATGTTGGAAACGTATGACCATGTCTTGATAGAATTAATACTTCGGGGCGAGGTGTCAGAAACAACGTCTGAACCCTAACCTGAACTCTTGGCAACTGACTTGGGCATTTTTTGTGGAGCCATGAGAATGAAACCTGCAACTGGACTACCTGTCGAACAAACTTGAAAATCACAAACAACGGTTAACCTGGTAAAATGGCTCTGCGCGTAAACAGGAATGAGAAGTGAAAAAATGAAGGGAAAAAACTCTTTATCTTAGTCATTTAAACCCCTGGTGTCCTTGCAAACAGAACGGTCAAATCGCTTAACGAAAGATTTAGCAGTAAAAGCGAGATCCTTCTATCTGTCACCTCGCCGTAGTTGAAAATAAATGCCATAATTGTTTGACGAGTCATAACACGAATCAACGCAAAAAACATTTAAATTTACTCCGTAGATGGTGCGTTTTAAAGTTTGCATCGATGCATCAATTAATCCAGCCTGGCTTCTTTAATTAAGTTTGTTTTAGACTTTAATCCCCCTTTTTCAGCATTCGCCGTATCGGAATATTTCGCTCCTACCCTTTGAGCCCCCAAAACCCAAAATCGCGATGATGCGATTTAGTTAAAAAACCGTGATTTGACTTAAGTTCTTAATTAACCCATGCTTAATTAATAAAAATCGCGACTTCACGACTCAGGGCTATGAAGGTATAGTTTTTTGGGAGAGCGATGGCCGAGTTGCAAAACCCTGACAATGCTTAACTAGGGTTTAAGGTGACTTACCCCTGACACTAACTTGGGTGAACTTTTGAAATTGTTTCGCGACTTCGCATATCGGAGTTTGGAAACCTTGCGACTTGTAACTCCTGAAGCGTGATAGAGCGAGGTAATAAAAGTGATAGACTTGCTTAACGATTAGGCGATGGTGACTTAGGACTATAACGACTATCACCACTTCGCATGTCGGGGTAAACTTTTGATTGCAAGAATTATATTTCAACCACTTGTAAAAGGTGGCTCCAACATAGGCTCCAACTAGGGATCCCTTCTTCCTGCGAGACGGGAAGAACAGTAGACCACGTGCCTGTATTGGGTAAATGGAGTCATTGGTTTCTTTCTACGAAACTTGTTTTAGGAAGGGGATATAGAGGGAAAAAGAGATTTCGTCTTTACTTCTGAAAAAGATTTTCAAAAATCAATTGCGTTCTAAACTCAATTGTATCCCTTTCGATGACTTTATCCATATCGATACTGAATCCAAGTCTGCTTTAAGATAATAAAAAATAGTCCTAGGAGATTCAACAAATCTTTGTGGATTTTGGCTTGCGTCAAACGAAGTAAATTCCATGCGTTTAATCGGGGAGACCTGTCTGAATTTGGAATGCAGATCCGGTTTCGAAAAGTTTGAACACCATAGTAGAGTTAAATTTTACGTATGATAACCTTACAGATATCTCAGATATTGCTTCACTGCCAACGAGCCTGTTCAGTACCCCGGTGAAGTTATCTAGCCCTTTTTACTGAATTTCCTTTCACCACTTCGAATCATAATTATGCATTTAAATGATGATATGAGGGAAATCATTTATGAATTTCCTTTCATTGTCTCCTTGGCCTAGATGGGGGCAATCAAATGTGAATTTCCTTTCACCATATGTCTTGTGTTTTACTTTTTAAAGCACAAAGTGGGGGAAATCAGTTTGTATAAGGCACACCAGGGATGATATCTGTGTAATATTCACAGTGGAGGTCTGTCAACTTGATTTGATTACTGGGGGCCAAACTTCTCTTAACTTTCAAAACACCTTAGCCCGCAGGGAAAATGGGAAAAATTACTTTCAGGGGTCTTCCTTCGAGCAAGCCTCAATCCTTTGAACATTGTTACAAAACCTAGAAGAGTCATGATCAACCTACGCATAAATTTATTTAGTAGGAGACTGAGGAGTTATGAGGACTGACTTACTTTCTAAGGTCTATTTTCCAGCTTCCAAAGCTAAAACGTAACCTCTTCTCCCCCTATGGGAAACCTGGAAATTTGCTTGTATTTTTAAGAAGGTAAATCGAAGGACAGAGAAAGGGACGACAAAGAAAGGTCTGGAATTCAAAATACAGGGGTCATGGATTAAACCCAACTCTTGGAACCCTTTCTCGGAGACACTTTACTCTTCTCTGCTTATTTTAATTACATCTTATCTTTATCTAGGTGAAACTCTTAGGACCCAAAGTAAGAACTCGTTCTTTTAATGACATATCATACTTATGAGACCGTCATGACACTTTAGAGACCTTCGTTTGAAATACAAACCTCTCTGGAATTCGTACCTTTGCCTTACCACTTCGTTCTCTTCTAAAATAACGAAAAATCTTTTCTATCACCTGTTTTCAGCGAATTTATTCTCCGATATATGACCGTCTTTTTATTCCTTTCGCTCGTTTGCGCTACAAGCCGGGATCCTGTAAGGGGACAACACAAAGAGTATCAGGGCTTTAAAAGAACTTAATGCGTTGAAAATTTCGTATCCCTACTTCTAGAACAACACTGACCTATTTTATTTGTGATGAAAGTAGACTTACCAAAGAAAAATTATGCAATAAAAAGAAAACACAAACCAATATATACAATGGAAATTTTGGAAACCATTTATTGCATATAGTGTTTTAAATAATGCCCGTTGACAGGGGCGTTGAGGATTTTACCATCCAAATTCTCTAGTAGGAACGAGTTTTTCCCTTCAGGAGCCATGAATTTGAACGGTCCGTACTAGATATGATCAAATTTACCATGTTTTTCCGAGTCTTCCTTCCTAGCATCCCATTTCAAAACCAAATCACCGGGGAGAAATTCTCTGTCCTTGGCCTTACGATCGAATAACGCTTTCATGTTGTCCTGATATTTCTATAGCCTTTCGTCCACTTCGGCCCTATGTTGTTGAACTTCAATCAGCTGATTTATTCTTCTTGTGACATGATTTGGTTCTTCTTTCTCATCTTGCCAAAGTTTCATTATGGGAAGCGCTAGATTTATAGGTAATACTACGTCGGTCCCGTATACCATTTGGAAAGGAGAAGTGCTGATAGATTTTTTTGTACCTATCTGATTTGCCCACAAAGCGTATTTCAAATGCACATGCCAAGATTTTTTGTTTTCACTCAACACTTTCTTAATTATAGTGATTAGACTCTTGTTTGAAGACTCGTCTAGTCCATTTCCTTGGGGGTAATATGTCGTGGAATGACCGAACATGATATTGTACTTTTGGCAAAAGCTGACCATAGCCATAGATTTAAATGCCTGGGCATTATTTGTGACTATCTTTTGGGGGTAGCCGAATCTAGACAAAATGTTCTCTTCTAGGAAGTCCATTACCACTGAATCCATTGCCTTTCTAGTTGGAATAACCTCCACCCATTTGGTGAAGTAATCTGTAGGATTCAGGATCCATTTATGTTGAGCACTAGAATGAGGGTTAATTTCGCCTATAAAATCTAGTCCCCATTGTTGAAAAGGGGCTTCCGTTTTGACCGGAACCAATGGTAGCGCTGGGAGTTTGTGCTTGCCTACGAATAATTGGCAAGGGTTAGAGGCTCTGACTTTGGCGTTGACGTCTAAGAATAGTTTGGGCCAATAATATCCCGCCCTCAGGATCTTATAAGTCGTTTCCCTCCAGGCGTGATGTCCTCCACACACTCCTTCGTGAAATTCGTTTATGACCTTCTATGTTTCTGATTCAATTAAACAAACCAACAGGAAGCCTAGTGGGTCTTTCCAATACAATTGGCTTTCGGATATACAATACTTCACCGCATGCAGCTTTAGCATCCTGGCTTTAGATGGGGATAAATCACTCGGGCATTTCAAGGTCAGCAGGTAGGACACTATGTCTTTATACCAATCTAATGAGGCAAACTTCTCTTCGATCGTGATGGCAGTTATTTGTTGAGCGAGCTCATTCATGTCCACACACTCTTCACATCCCTGTAGGCCATTTATCCCGAGGGCTCTGAAATTTGTTTCAGCTAAGAGCTTAGCCAAACCTTGTCATTTTACTAGTCTAATCGGTTTTACCTCCAAATCAAATTCTTGAATTTTAGCAAGCCACCGTCCCCTTTTCCCATCACTGTTGGACTGAACCAAAATGTCTTTTACGGAACTGGTGGGTACGTACGCAATTACTTTGGAATGTAACACGTAGGTTCTGAAAGCCTTTAACGCCTTCACCATAGCATATGCTTGCTTTTCCATTATATCGTATCTGAGTTCAGCATCTCTAAGAATTTTGCTAAAAAAGGCTACTGGTTGCTCGAAACCTTCTTCATTTTTCTGGAGGAGTACCACGACAAGTGTGTGTTAGGAGGCGAACGAGAAAATAAGAAAATATTTTAGATAATCAGGGCTTGCCAGTACAGGTGCCTCGCTTATAACCTTCTTGATGCGTGCAAACGATGCTTTGGCTTCTGTTGTCCATTTCACTTCGTTGTTCTTCTTTAGCATATATGTGATCAACTTCACGATTTCAGCAAAGTTTGGGATAAATCTACTCAAAAAAATTATTTTTCCTAAGAATGACTGAATCTCTTTTACATTCCTAGGGATATTTATGGTATCTATAGCTTCAACTCTCTTAGGATCAATTTTAATTCCATATTGAGACACAATATGGCCCAAGAGTTTACCTTCTTG
>ML841258.1:28244-40699 GCA_009831015.1 Picea engelmannii | reverse complement strand
CTTCAGAGTACAGGATTGGATCCTTCTCAAGGATTCACATCAGTTACAGGTTCAATATTTAGGCAGATTCAGATTAGAGATATAGCGTGGATTTATCTTGGCAGTGTGAGGGTTTGGAGGAGCATTGACCACTCAGATAGATTGCTAGGCTTGGAGAAGAAGGGTGAACCTAAACCCTTGAAACCTTGTTGAGAGGGAGCTAGGGCGCTTCCATTGGGATAGATTCGGTCATTTTTTGCCGGTTATTTCACCGAGGGCGTCATTTTCATCAGTAGCCAGTGTGTGGGGATTCTAGCAATTGATTTAGAGGTCCGATAGTGAAAGACCAAGCTTCTATAGGGATAGCGACTTACCTTTGAGCCAGGGCAATTTATATAGGGAGAGGTGCGACCCCTTGGAGATGGATTTCATTAGATTTCGAGGAGTATTGCTATTAGTTCTCAGCTTCCAGTAAGATCCAACAATTTGGCAGTGTATTTTGGAGTGCATACATCATTTTCTCCCATGCATGTAGCGTATTCGACTTGCATGTTATAGATCTACTATCGTATGTTATAGATTGGTATTCTACTTTACCTTCCTTGTATTACAGATTAGATCTATCTCTGTAGATATCTAACTGAAGAGTTTTTGATCTTGGTGTTCGTATTTTAGTATGTTATAATTTGTTGTTGATTAATAAATACAATGAGTTTGATTATGGATTCAAAACACTATGCATGCTTCACATGAGATTATAAAACTATTTAAACGCATCCAGAAACCTAATAAACTCAGTCAGAAACCCCTAATGTATCAGATCTGCAGCAGAAATCCAAAAATTAGCAGTTAATATCCAGATCCAAGGATCCGAGATATTACAATGGTATCAGAGCATTCTTTCTCCCAGCCTGTGAGGAAATGCTTGACTCATGACTCCATGATTCCAAAAACAGGTGAAGAGTACCTAGAGGGCAGGGGTCACATAGGAGACGAGTACGTTCAGTATCGTAGGGGTCATAGTAGGGAAAGAAGGGACAAAAATAGAGAAGACTACACCCCCTTCCACATCCACTCAAATATAGAAACAGAGGCAGAGGAAAGAGATTATATCAACTCAGAGACAGAGGCAAAGTTAGAGAGGGAGATGGGTGAGAAAAATGACTTTTTGGGGGGGAAGTGGGAAAGGCCCAGAGATCCCTTATGACAGTACCAAATCTATATTGAATGATCTCACCAGAGGACAACGAAACATGATGGATGCCATAACATAGATGGAAATCAGTTCACAGATGATCCAGAGCAGCTTGGGCACGATTGGTGCCAACCTAGCAGGTGGAGCAAGTGGTTCCATGGGGCACCAAGTAAGTGCAGCGAGTGGTTCCATTGGAAACCAAGCAAGGTCGAGTGGACATCAGTCACCAACTCGTACCTCTACTTCAGTGAGAAAAATTATCAGACCACTTTATCCTTAGTTTCAGGGAGAACAACAAATTGGACAACTAGCTTAGGGGCAGCAGATTGGATAGCCAGGACAGGGGTAACAGATTGGACATCCAGGACAGGGGTAGACAGGACCGAGAGACCCATTCGAAGAGTACAGGAGAGATTATTTGGCACTACGCCCGGAATTCCATGTTGATATGAGCTTGATGGACTACTGTTCTATCAGATATCGAAATAGGACCAAAGAAGCACAAAGCAGTAACATGTAGCCGCAAAACATGTACTTTATCAAGAAAGTTGGGAAACTGATTATTCCCTCTTTTCATGGATCTACTAGGTGTTCATCTCAGGCATGGGTGCAAAATCTTGACAGATACTTCAAGTTTAATCAGATGACAGAATTAGAAGCTATAAGCTTCACCACATTACACTTGGAGGGGGAATCCCATGAGTGGTGGCATCATGGATTGGTGACCTTGGGTCACAATCTTATCACATCCTATATGGAGTTCACTGATAGGTTGATGGGGAGATTTGATCAGAGCGATCCAAAGCTTCACTTCAGAGAATTGACACAGTTGCGACAGATCGGATCAACCGAGTCCTTCATTGCAGAGTTCCAGAGGAAGGTCGTAGAAATGACTGACATATCTGAGCATAGATTGGTAATGCTCTTTACAGAAGGGTTGACTGAACCATTGAGAGGTTAGGTGAAGGCCTTCAAACCTTGCACCATATAGGATGCCATTCTGTGCACTAGAGATATGGGAGACTCAGTACAGAAACCAAGAACCTTTTCAAAACCGTTTGTTCCACAAAAGAACATAGATCAGAAAAAACCTTAAAGGGAATGGAAGGGTAAAGAAAAACTTGATGATGAGACTAGGCGCGAGCTTATGAGGAAGAAGTTGTCTTTCACTTACAGAGATTCGTGGGTCCTGTTATCCCCATTTTGTGGATAACTAAGGAGATGATGTCTTGAGGCCCTCAGATTGCAGATATGGAATACCCTTTGCACAGATGGAAAACCCACTCACCACCACAGATGGTCACAGGTTTGCAGATGGCATCCACCACACCAGCTGGCTTTCAGAAGGAAGTGGACCTTGCTCCATGAGATACAAGTTAGTATTATGGTGAGCGTCATTTCAATATTCAATCCATTTGATTATGTTTTATCTTAGATTGCTCTAGATTTCATGATATATGCTTGGACATTATGCCTTTTTCCCTGCTTCACCTTGGTGGTTGACATTGTTCCCTAGTAAGTGGTATTCTTTTGGAATGGGTTTTCTACTAGGAACTCCCTTAATGATCCATCGTACCGTTCCCAACCATACTTACCACTTTCCATCATAATTCCCCTCCATTTCCTTATCTCTTGGGATTTTAGGGTGTATTGACCCAAGAAGGGGTTGTCCCTCATTCTATGGGAAGAAGGGGATAAAGGCCTATATGGGTTGGTGTTGGGTAAAAGATAAAATCCTTATATAAACCTTCCAGATGCTTCTCCCAGGGATCACTCAAAAAAGCAATGAAACGCTTATCTTTGAATAAAGGGGACCCACAATATAATAAAGAAATGTTTGAAAGGTTAGTTGAAGGATAGGAGGTCTCATCACGAGCTGACCTATCACGTCCATGGATATCTAGTGGTATGACATTGTCATCATTTGGTCACCAAACCAGGTCAATGGCTCTTAGTTGCATGGTTGAGAGAAAGGGGGTCTCATCACGAACCAACCTTATCATTTCCACTAGGTGTTTGTGGGTGACATAGCCATCACCTGGTCACCACGCCAGGGAAGTGATATTCAATCTCTTCTTATGCTATTATGAAAGAAAATATAAATAAAGAAAGATAAAAGGCAATTGATGGGCTTGGAAAAAGTGCATTGCGGACGAAGGTATCACACATCCTCTACAAAGGCACCCATGAATGAGACACCATGACCCCTTGTATGTCATGAGCCCTATGCCCATTGAGTCTTGACCCCAACCACTTCATCCACCTTACATGGCCTAGAGAGGGATTTCTTGGAAACTCTCCTTGACCTAGGGCAAGATCTACCCAATAGGAGACCTCGTTAACCCTCCCATATTTAAGCTTGACAAGTCACATAGTGTATTTGAGCTGTTAATTGTTTGATATAGTGATCTTTGATGCACATGCTTAGATGGATTATTTATTGATTGGATTCACTTATCATGATGTTATGACTTGAGATCCTTGGAGGGCATGCTCATTTGTCTTTGCAGGACCTAGTTGGTGGACAGTTTTGGGAGAACAAGCCTAGCTTGGGCTTCCATGGGGCTACAAGCCCACAGGTTGGATGTCAGGGGCCCGCATGTCGGATGAGAGAGATCAGACTTGGACGACCTTGATGATGACTTGGACAGCCTAGCCCAACCTTTACTTGCCAAACGATTTGCCCAGGAGGGGCAAAACATTCCACTTTTGAGCTTGACGTCATGCTTTTGGGGCTAGGGCATGGTGGTGAGGTGCCACTCTTTTGACACATGGACGTTTGAGGAGGAGAAGGGTCTCCACCATGATGAGAGTTCTTAGATGCTTGACATGTTTCCTTTGGAGGCCTACCCATGCTTCTCCAACACCATCGACTTCCTCAAAGTGGAAAAACATCCCCTAAAGGGGTGGCGTCCTCCTAAATTAGGTTTTTATTTGTGGAAAAAGTGAAATTTTAAGTGAATTGTTTAATATTACTTTGTTAAGGGGGCAAGATTAGGGTTTTTGACCCCTAATCTTGTGGTTTACTCCTTAATTTATGGACAAACTATGTCAGCTACATTTTGTATAAATAGAGATCATAAGATCTCATTTCAAACATAACTCTCCCTCTTGTGAGAGACCTTGGTCTGAAATTTGCGCCACACTTGGCTCTTTTCATCTCTTGTGCACTTGTTTATGGCTATCTATTGGTGAATGGTTGATGGAAGTCTAGCGCTAGCCTTGGATGATGTTTTCTAGCTCTTGTGGTGTATTATCTTGGCATTTCTCTTGATATTGGTATGGTTTTCTACTATTATGCTATCATTTTTTTCAAGTCAAGTATTTTTATGCTAGGAGCTAGATGGGAAGTATAAGGACATACACCCCCAACATAGTCTTCATCATTTTTGCTTCATCTCATTGATTATAGAAGGGTTTGCTAAGAGAAGTATAAGGACATACACCCTCTTAGCTTAAACCCTAGCTAGAGAAACTTGCCTTGGGAAGTAAAAGGGCTTACACGCCCAAGGAGGTAGCTTCTCTAGCTCTTGTTTATTTGGCTCCATTAACCCAATAGTAAAGGCACTAGTCATACTCTTTTTTGCATTGGAGAAATAAAATATTGCATTGGGAAACGTGAATTTTGGTCATCTTTACTTCTTGCTAAGTGGATTTTACTTCTTGTGCCTTGGGCACCTCATAGCCACTAGGGCATCCCCATCAAGGGGTTACTTCTTTCTTCTATTACAAAATTGCATCTTCAGCCATTAGGGCTGCAAAAACCCTAACTCAATTGCTTGAATAACTCTCTTATCAACCATCGAATTTTGCTAAAAGTTTACACACTTACTCTCCTTGACCTAGCGCACTTTTTGGAAAATTTTGAGGGGATTTCAGTGGCGGATTTTCTTTCTGTAATACATTGAATGTTACAGCCATAAGGCTGATATAATTTGCTGCAGATGAGTATTTACAACACCCTTATCTTTTGTGCTAGAATATTGGCTTTTCATCTTGAGTTTAGCTAATCTTTCTCTTGTTATGGCAGCTTAGGAACACATCAACCTGTTTAGCAGTGCATTTTTGGCAGCAATGGATAGGATTTTGCTTTTAGATAAAGAGAATGGATCCCTCTGATGCGGAGTTATGACAACATGAAATCTCACCTTCAAGAAAATCGTTTTCAGATCTTCCGCTGATAGAAAATGAAGGCACCCCAATCAAGGATTACACCGATGTCTCCAGCATATTTGCGGAAGATTGGTCATCTTTTGAGGGCTTTATGCCCCTAAATTTTGGACATGTGGCATGAAAAGCCTAATTTTACATTTGTTTAGGTTGCTTAATTTGTGAATAGGGTTTTACCCCCTCCTTAGGCTAAATTAGTGGAATTTTAGGCTAAAAATTATTATTTTTTTGTAAGAGGAAGTTCAGCCTTTCCCCTATAAATAGAGAGGCACTTCACACATTTTCGTCATCACTTCTTGAGGGATTTTCCCTTAGGAGGTCTGAAATTTCTGAAATTTTCTTGGAACATTTGTCTTGGATTGGTGTTTTGGAGGAATAAGGCTGGTCTTTGGAGCATTTTGAGGAAATTGATTTTTTTCTTGTGGCATTTTCTTGGATAATTTGTGGATGATCTTTGGTAAAAATTAAAATAGGGTTTTGGCATGCAACTTCTAGGATTTTACAAGTATATTTCTGCAATTACTTGTCATCATTCAAAAAATCAAATTGTGAAACCCTAGGAGGAGTAAAGGGGGTATACCCTCCACTAAAGTTCATTCATTTTGTCTTGAAAGTGTTTAAGCCTTGCTTCAAGAAGTAGAAGGGCCTACACCCTTGTTGTAAATGCTTGGCTAGGGTTTTGTTCTAGGGAGTAAGAGGGTTTACACCATTGGAAAGTTTAAACCATAGTTTTGTCATTCTCAGTTTTGCATGACTCCATTTTCCAATGAAAAGACATTGGTCCTAGATCTCCTGTTATTTACTTCCTCTCCTAAGCTACTCAAACCCACTCTTTTGAACTCCACTCTACATCTATTTTCCACCTACAATAATTGATTTTACAGCTAGCTGGCTCAAAGAAAAGGAGGGAAACAGTGAGGTGACCGTGTCCCTTCCCTCTCGGTTTTGCAAGATTGCACTTGAGATTGGGACTTTGGCTCTACAAGTGAAAGTTTGTGCGATAACAAGATATATATTAATAACCCATTCTTTATTATCCCAACTTCAAATAATGCCTTGGAATGAAGCCATAGAATTCTTTTAATCTCTAGAACGTTGGATAATCAAGTCATTCTCGAGACACTATCGTGAAATTGAGAAGAATTTGATGTATAATATTAAGAATAGTGGGTCCAAAAGCTATCTTGCTACCTTATTGTTTTTAAAATTCAAATTCCCTTCTTTGGATGCTTTTATATGGAATGCTTGCTTAGTCTTTGCTTTGATAAAATCCAAAGTCACTTCTTCGGATACTTTTATATTGAATTCCTACTTAGTCCTTGCTTAAGTAGGAACTATAGCTTCTGCCGGAGGCGATTAACCTGAGTTCGAGATAGGTGTTGTGGTAATTATTATTTTAGGTCTTTTTTTATTAATTTTATTGTTGAGTGCATGATTGCAAATTTGGTTGGTACTTCAAAAATGAATATTCTACTTAAATGAAGAGGGTTTGATTGAGCGTTTCTTTCAAATGAGTGATGCCAAGTTGAATATTTCATCGTATCAACATAGGCATCGTGGTTATTAGTAGTTTAGGGCCTATTGTTGAGTGCACGATTGTAAATTTGGTTTGTATTCCAAAACTGATTTTTATAGTTAAATGAGGAGAGTTTGATCGTGTTTCTATTTAAATGAGGGATGGAAAATTGAAAATTTCATCTTATCAAGCCAATCCATGTTGAAAAGTAACACAAATTCTATTTTCTCAAAATAATCAAAATAATCAAAATAACGTTTAGAAATAGTTTAGTTCTTTCAGGTTCCCTTGCACATGTTAAGTAGCTTATGTTTTATGATAAATAAAAGTACTTTCAGGCATTATTTATTGCAAATGTCATAATGAGGTAGATAGCAATTGGATAGCTTGTTCATTTAATAAATGTTTTCAAATTCTACCATGTAGGCAAGTATGTAGGGAAACAGCCTCAAGGTACAGCTTTCTCTATGTTGGAAATTGAGCGAAAGATCACGTTGTTAAAACACAATCAGTAAGTTATCATTGATGTCTTTACAATATAAAGCACATTGCCTTTACGTCAATCTGGGGGTGTGTATAGAGATGAATGGACGCATGTTTTATTCAAATAAAGAATGTTCTAAATTACCCCTATCATCTATTTTGTTATCATTTTTAAGAACATATATTACCCTATCTATTTTTTTATTTTTAAAATTCTATTGTCGTTTGACTATTTCTTTGAGAAGATCGTCCTTTATTTTGGTTCTACCAATGATGAATGTGGATTCATTATGGTCCCCAGCATTAGGGGACAAAAAGCAATGCTGGAAGCATAATTTTTTTTAAGTTCTTTATTTCGAATATGCCATATGACTAACACACACTCACATTAATAGATAAAAAAGATGCAAATATATTCAAAAGCACACTGACATTAATAGAAGAGCACTAGAGCTGAACATGAAAGTTAAAACAGACCTAATAATACTTATACAGAAATATTATTATGAGATGATGCTCACCCTTAGAGACTTGTATTTTACATATTTTCCCTTTTGTTCATCTTGATTTTTAATTATTTTAAAATTTAGATATATGATCGGCATAAACTATATTTGTTCAATACAAAAGAACCATGATCGGCATAAAATATATTTGTTCAATACAAGAGAACCAAAAGTAATTCCTAAATCAAAACTAATGATAAGTTGCGAATTCTTAAGAATTTTAATGACAAATAGACATCTATGATATATTTAATGRTGCTAACGATCAATGTCACATTTAATAGAGTTTTTGAATTATGAAATTATTTAATGAATTTAATGAATTATGAAATTATTTTCATTAATAAATAGATACATAAAATATTTGTGTTTTTATGACTTGGAAATCAATTTATTATCCCATTCCACTAATCTTTAGTGTTTTGTTTGTACCTTGAATAATTATTAAATTTGTACCACATTTGTTACTTATCATGCTCCCTGTTATCCTCTATCCTAGGGATAACTAAGGATATCATGTCTCAAAGCCCACAGGTCTTAGACATGGAGTGCTGAGAGCCGAATGACTTGAGCATGGCCCCGGAGGGCCCCTCTTTTCTTCAGTGCAGCCCATCTATCAACAACAATGTCCATCCCACCAGCCTGGTCCTGAAGTAGTAGTAAGTCTTGATCCATGAGGTAATGAGTTCGGGTATCATGGTATGTGTCACTCTGATTATTGAAGCACTTGAATATGTTGCACTGAATTCTCCTTCATTTCATAACGTTTTCTTGGAAATTATGCTCTTTAACTTGTTCATACCTGGGAGGGTGACATGATTCCCTAGCAAGTTAGTCTCCCTTTAGGATGGGTTGCCACTGAGTGGGTCTATGAAAGGTCATCGTCCATTCCCTCCATACTTACCACCTTCCATCTTTATTCCTCTCATTTTCCCCTACCTTTTTTGGGCATTTGGATTTTCTGCACTAGGAAGGGTTGTACCTTGCCTTGTGGGAAGAAGGGGCTAAAGGCCCAGAGGGTAAAAGTAGCTGGCAAGAGTTAAAAGCCAAAATGAAACGTTTGAGATGCTTCGCCTCGGGAATCCTGAGAAAGCAGTAAAAGGCTTCTCAGTAAGAAAAGGGAACTCGTAAGATAAATAGACACTCAAGGTATTAGTTGGTGGATGGGAGGTCTCATCATGAGACGGCCTATTATGACCATGGGCATGTAGCGGTATGACACTACTATCTATCTGGTCACCAAACCAGGGTAGTGGCTCTTGGTGGCATAGCCAAGAGAAAGGGGGACTCATCATGAGCCAACCTTCTCATCTCCGTGAAATGCTTGTGGGTAACGCTATCACCTCTGGTCACCAAGCTAGGACAATGTCCCTCTCAGCTCTTCCCTTGAAGCATAATAGAAAAATATAAAAATCAATAGAACTAAGAATAAAAGGCATTGAATGGGCTAGGAAAGAATGGCATCAATGACAAGGTGCAACTCGCCCTCTACAAAGGCACCCAAAGCTAAGATCTACATATCCCTGTTATCATTGCACCCCATGCCCAAACACTTACCCCGTGCCACCTCACACACACTTACCTCGCGCCACCTCACAAAAATGCTCAATCTGGGTCAACTGTCTGAATGCCAACCAAAATGGGCCAAGTTGTTTCTTAACCCTCAGAATTTTCAAGGGAGAAAATCCAGGGATTAAATGACACATGCATGAAGCTCCCCCAAGTGATATATTCAAACCTAACCCCAATCATCTCAACTAGTTCACCCTCCTGCATGGAAATATGTGCCAAGAAAAGTGCATCTCTTACTAGAGATAAACTACATCATGAAAACCTCTTGGTGCATCCTAGAGATTTGTGCCCTCATCCAGGTACAAAAATCTCATGGAAGTGCCCCAATTTTCTTAGGGATCTGTGCCCTCCTATAATGAGAGTAAATGCATGCTACAACTGATAAAAACAAACTCAAGCTAACTAGAATTCTAAATTTGAGCAACAGTTCTAAATATAGGATAAGGATGAAGCTAGTGCATGCATGCACCCTCACGCTCTCACTCTCTATATCATTGCTACATGCCTCCCATTACAAACTATTGTTGCGATATCACTTTTCTCTCCCTCTGTTGTGCATAGAAAACTAGGAATATGGATTTGTTCGAGCATGCCCTTACATAATAGAAATATTCCCTACTATTATGCCATCATCATGGGAGAATACTAATTGAGTAACAAGTAAAAAATCTAAATCTTTTGCGAGGAAAGCATTTCCACCAAACTCATTCTCTCCCTTAGCATCTCAAACTTCCCCTTTTCTATGGTCTTTGTTAAAATTTCCACAATTGCAAATCCTAAGGAATGTGTTGATATTATGGTAGCTTCGGGAGGTATGAACCTCTATTGTGACCTTTGACAAGATTAGAATGTTCCGAAAGGAAGAAAAGAAATGAAGGAAACCCTAGACAAGATGTCGACTACAGAAATATAATTAATATGAATTAATTAGTACCCAGAAGAAGAAGTCGGCCCAGGCAAGCCTGCCAGAATTACTATAAATACAGGGCACTAGTCTCTCATTATACACATTCTCAGAATTGCAGAAGTCACTTGTGCGCATTGTAGTCTGGAAGTTTTGTGCGCAAGTTCTGGGGAAGGTGTTGCGCCAGTTTCTGGGCTGGAATATATGATCAACTTTGGTTACTTTCTTGCTTGGTGCATTAGCCTTTCTTGGCTATTGATTGGTACCAGGATTCTTCTCTTTGTCAAGGTCAAGGTGCTCGGAGAGTGACTTCGGCCTATGGTTGGGTGACAAGGGTATTGTCAGAATTGCAGAAGTCACTTGTGCGCATTGTAGTCTGGAAGTTTTGTGCGCAAGTTCTGGGGAAGGTGTTGCGCCAGTTTCTGGGCTGGAATATATGATCATCTTTGGTTACTTTCTTTCTTGGTGCATTAGCCTTGCTTGGCTATTGATTGGTACCAGGATTCTTCTCTTTGTCAAGGTCAAGGTGCTTGGAGAGTGGCTTCGGCCTATGGTTGGGTGGCAAGGGTATTGTCAATGGTAAAACGAGCACAATCCTTCATATTCTAACAGGTTATGGGCCCACACCTCCTTCATTCAGTTTAAACGCTGGAAGGAAGCATCGTCGCTAGGATATTGAGTTCACTGAGGAACTGTCGCTACGGTTACTAGCAGGAGCAGCTTCCAAGACACTGCCGCTAGGGTTACTAGCAGAAGTAGTTGCAGAAACCCTAAGGGTATTATACACATTCTCAGAATTGCAGAAGTCACTTGTGCGCATTGTAGTTTGGAAGTTTTGTGCGCAAGTTCTGGGGAAGGTGTTGCGCCAGTTTCTGGGCTGGAATATATGATCAGCTTTGGTTACTTTCTTTCTTGGTGCATTAGCCTTGCTTGGCTATTGATTGGTACCAGGATTCTTCTCTTTGTCAAGGTCAAGGTGCTCGAAGAGTGGCTTCGGCCTATGGTTGGGTGACAAGGGTATTGTCAATGGTAAAACGAGCACAATCCTTCATATTCTAACAGGTTATGGGCCCACACCTCCTTCATTCAGTTTAAACGCTGGAAGGAAGCATAACCGCTAGGATATTGAGCTCACTGAGGAACTGCCGCTACGGTTACTAGCAGGAGCAGCTTCCAAGACACTGCCGCTAGGGTTACTAGCAGAAGTAGTTGCAGAAACCCTAATCTCAGATCCAACACCTTGTGATGGAGCATCTCGCTCAAGGGGAAGATATTTAGATGCGCCCTAGTTTAGCGCACCTTTTGGCTATCCCAGAAGATAGAAATGTCAGAGTTGAAGTTTTGGATCTAAGCATGACCAGCCACCAGTCAACTGAAGATATGAGTGAAACGATCAGTCTCTTACACTACTCAGAACTCACTGGAACGATTGAAGACGACATGTGGATAATCGATAGTGGAGCTTCCAGGCACATGACCGGAGATCAAGCTAGACTCTCAAACATAAATGAGAAGAAGACATCGTACAAGGTAGAGCTTGGAGACAAAAGCACTTATCCAGTCGAAGGATTTGGACAAGCCTTCGTTAAGTTGAAATCATGTAACAATGTTCACTTAAGCAATGTTTTATATGTACCTGGTTTAGAAAAGAATCTTGTATCGATATCATGCCTAGAAGACAAGGGAAACAGAATAGCTTTCGTGGATGGAAAAGTGTTATCATGGCATAAAGACTCCAGCATAGAGAATGCTAGGGTTATTGGAAGTCGTGAAGGAAATCTGTATAGATTACTAGAACAAAATGAAGAAGCTCTCGTACATGACGAAGTCAACCCTAATGAGCTTTGGCATAGAAGGTACGCTCATATTAATTATCAAGCATTACCTTTTCTCAAAAGAATGGTTGAAGGAATACCAGAATTGAAATCTACACATGAAGGAATCTGCAAGGGATGTGCCCATGGGAAGAATATCAAGAAATCATTCCCAAGCAGCAACAACAGATCTAAGGAGATCCTAGATCTAATACATTCAGATGTTTGCGGTCCGATGCCAGTTAGATCTCTAGGAGGATCTCCTTACTACGTAATCTTCATAGACGACTATTCAAGAAAGACTTGGCTATACCTA
>ML841256.1:56413-66685 GCA_009831015.1 Picea engelmannii | reverse complement strand
TTTTGGGGGGCTACACCTTCTATGGAAACCTATGTAGCAACGTTACAAAGGTCGAGAGCAAAGGCAAGCTTATTAAAAATATTCTATTCTAGAGCCAATCATATATTAAACCCACACACATATAACTTATGCAAGCCCATTGTTTTACTCAGATATTCATGTGCCATTAAAGGAGTTGAAGGTTGTAATGGGAAATCAATAACTTTGCATCTCTTCAATAATGCATGGTGGAAGACTTGTTGGCATTTTGATTCATCATTCAGAAAGGTAATAAATTCATGGGAGGGGAGTGAGGAATGGAACACCCCAAATACCATTATGTGGCTTCCATTCATTTTTGCTCCTTGATTGGCCTGAGAATCAACCTTTTCATTATGTGCTTTTAGGACTTGATAATAGGAGATTGATTCAAAGTGGTGATTCTGAGAATGATTACTCTCAAAGTGAGGTGAGATAACTTAAAGTTTTGAAGAGGAATTTGATGAAACAACAACCTAATGACAATCATGGAGTACCCTATTATTGTTACCTAGGCCTTGATATATTAACAATCATGGAGTACCCTATTATTGTTACATAGGCCTTGATATATTGATAAAACCTTTGAACCTTTGCCTCATTATTAGATGCATTCCACAAGCCCAAGAGTACTCTATTTATTTTTGTCCATTGAGGTCATTGATAACTTTGATAGATAAAAAAACACATAGTACTCTTATTTTGTTGGTCTCTTCTCATTACAGTACTCTTATTTTGTTCGTCTATGCTCATTGCCAAAGATTTATTCAAGATCATTAAATCAATGATTAAATATCTTCATTAAATCAATGATCATTATTATTACATACCATGTTATAAACTAATCAAAAATGAAAGTAAAAAATACCATCCATGCTTAATCTATTTAACATGTTTGTCATTACCCCTCGGATGGGGTGACAACATGCCATGTCCAACTATGAGTGCAACCATCCAAGCAACACGTGGTTGGAGGGCACATCACACAATGACAATGATGGCAAGAGGATCGGTCCTATCCCACATGCAAATTAATAGCCAGGAGCGTTCTCGAGGTGGTGGCCGCATGGAATTTAATCGGCATGCCAGGGGTGTTACAACAATAGTTATAGCAAAAAGTAGTGGACTCGGCACCAAATGCAGTGAACTCACCATGGTTGTTACATTTCCCTCCCATCTGGACAAAGGAACCAACACTACGATTCATGGACAAAGCAGAGGAAGTAATGGTGCTCTTGGGGCCTGGTTCTTCCACGTTGAGCCATGGGGACGGTGTACAAACACGAGCCAACATTCATGCAAGGCCTTACTGAGATAAAAACGAGACGACAAGGGAAAATTCTCAGCATAGAGACTTGATAAGCATCCATTTCTGCTTCAGATCCTTCATGCAAACTCCCTGGTCCCTTCACGAAAGCAATGGTATCAGTCTTTGCCTAAATTTCATGGCTAGAGGAAGTCCAGGTTGTAGAGATCGTCACCATAGTCAAAGGCTTCTAGTTCCTTGAGCCCAACAGGAAGCCATGGGTACTACAAAGAATTATCAAACCCACACAACCCCTGAAACCAGGGTTGAGCTTGAGTTGGTCGAAGCATAGGTGTGTCTCCAGCGAGCCCTGGTGAACGAGGAAGTAGTGAATGAGGAATTCACCCGATGGATTCTAGATACTGACACCTCCCGCTCTAGGAGACCAAGTATCATAGAACCATCAACCTGTACTCACATGTCAAAACCATGTTAGGAAAAGTAATTATGGAACAAAGTGGTGCATTCAGCGAGATTCTTCTTCAAATGGAGTACCTCTAGTTACATATATGCGCACTTGACCAAAAAATCTCCCTTTTTGTCGAGTGCATGGTTGGCCCGCACAGTTGGCCTAGACCTGAATGAGCTAAGAGATAACCATCCCTAGGTTCATGAGGCCTCTAGGCCTCCCCTCCACCCCCTATCTATCTCTATTGCTTTCATTTTTGGTTTTTGGTTTTTAGTGTAACTCTACTAGGCTAGACCAACAAGCTTCTTACTCCCAACCCTAGCAGAACAAGCTTCTATACCTCTGTAATTTTGTAATTAGACATTGGCTATGGCAGAACAAGCTCTTATATCTCTATAATTTTGCATCTAGAATCTAGTTCTATTGAAAAGACCTTATGGAAGTGACTCGAACAAGCTCTTATATCTCTATAATTTTGCATCTAGAATCTAGTTCTATCGAAAAGACCTTATGGAAGTGACTTGAGGACACTGGCTATATTGCAACTAGCATGGTTTCCCATGTGATAGGTGAGCTACATGACATGACAAATGTAATTTACCTCTTTGTGAATAGAAATTTGATAGGATAGCTTAAAAAAAACATGATTGTCATTACAATGAAAGTAACTAGGTGCATTTATAACTTAAATAATAATAATAATAATAATCTATTTTTAAGGTCACGGTCAAGCCAGCACACTAAATTGGTGTATGAGACCCCCTTGTTTGTGGGACAAGGGACCCCCCTCCGCCCAGCAATTTGACTAGTAAAGTCTACGAAGGTATACATACCCTACCCCCCTCTGGATTTGAACCTGTGACCTCTTAAGAAGAAACACATGTTCTTAACCATTAAACCCACTCAGAGTGTAAAGTTTATAACATTATTAAATTAAATTGAAAAAATAATAAAAATAACCATTAATATGAAAAAAATAAGCACAATAATATAAAACTCTATAATTTAATAAACAAACATAGTGCATTTCTAACTTAAATAGATGAGTAAAGTTTATAACATTATTAAATTAAATTGAAAAAATAATAAAAAAAATCATTAGTATAAAAAAAATAAACATAATAATATAAAACTCTATAATTTAATAAACAAACATAAATCGATAATTGATGTTAACTTTTTATCTTTTAAATACCTAAATATTGTATTTTGATTTCTTGTGATCTTTCTTAATACTTATTAAGAAATAAAATAAATCTATATTGTAACTATTAATGTTCCATAGAATCAATTATAAAAATATTTAACAACTTGCGAACCATCTATAATAATCTTGTCTTTACTTTTTCTAAAATTTAATCCATTACTACCAAATGTATTATTGTATTTGAATCCACTTTTACTAATCTTCCTCCTTTTTCATTCGGATAAGAAATATATATGTAATGTTTATAAAAATTCAGTGATATTTAAAAAATGAATATTCATAAATTATAAAAATAATTATTTTTATTTTATAATTAAAATGAAAAATAAAATTAAAACTAAATATATATAATTATAATAATAAAAATAATTTAAAATGTAAATATTTGTATATTTATTTTTATCAAAATATTTGTATTTTATTTTTATTCTATTTATTTATTTTTATCAAAATATTTATATTTTTTTTAATTCTATTTTAGATTGTGACCAATATGTTTACAAATTGATTATATCTGGAAAAAGATAGTTATGGAAAAATGGAAACTTGACTAATGGAAAAAAGATATATTGTGGAAATAAGATAAACACATTTGACATTTGAGCGACTAACGGAAACAAGATATACTGTAGAAATAAGATAAAAACATTGTTACATTTCCCTCCCATTCGGACAGAGGAACCAACACTACGATTCATGGACAAAGCAAAGGAAGTAATGGTGCTCCTGGGGCTTGGTTCTTGCACGTTGAGCCCATGGGGACGATGTACAAGCATGAGCCAACATTCATTCAGGCCCTTACCAAGATAAAAAAGAGATGACAAGGGAAAATTCTCGGCATAGAGACTTGATAAGCATCCATTTCTGCTTCAAATCCTTCATGAAAACTCCCTAGTCCCTTCATGAAAGCAATGGTATCAATCTTTGCCTAAATTTCATGGCTAGAGGAGGTCCAGGTTGTAGAGACCATCACCATAGTAAAATGCTTTTGGTTCCTTGAGCCCAACAGGAAGCCATGGCTACTACATAAAATTATCAAACCCTCACAACCACTGAAACCAGGGTCGAGTTGGAGTTGATCGAAGTAGAGGTGTGTCTTGAGCGAGCCCTGGTGAACGAGGAATTCACTCGATGGATTCCGGATACTGGCAACTCCCACTCTAGGAGACCAAGTATCACAGAACCATCAACCTATACTCGCATGTCAAAACCCTGTTAGGAAAAGTAATTACGGAACGAAGCGTTGCATTCAGCTAGATTCTTCTTCAAATGGAGTACCTCTAGTTGCATATCCGCACGGTTGACCAAAAAATATCCCTCCTCGTCGAGCGCACAGTTGGCCTAGACCTGAATGAGATGAGAGATGACCATCCCTAGGTTCATGAGGCCTCTGGGCCTCCCCTCCACCCCCCTTATCTAGCTCTATTTCTTTCATGTTAAGTTTTTGCTTTTTATTGTAACTCTGCTAGGCTAGACCAACAAGCTTCTTACTCCCAAACCTGGCAGAACAAGCTTCTATACTTCTGTAATTTTGTAATTATATATTGGCTATGGTAGAACAAGCCCTTTATCTTTGTAATTTTGTATCTAGAATCTGGTTCTATCATGAATATGCTATGGAAGTTACTCAAGGACACTGGTTATATTGTAGTTAGCCTGGTTTTCTAGGTGGCAGGTCAACTACATGACAGAAAGATGTAATTTACTGTTTTTCTGAATAGAATTTTGCTAGGATAGCTTACAAAAAAAAACATGTTTTTCATTACAATGAGAGTAACTAGGTGCATTTATAACTTAAATAGATGAGTAAAGTTTATAGCATTATTAAGTTAAATTAAAAAATTTAAAAAAATAACCATTAGTATAAAAAAATAAACATAACTACCATACCCCCGAAGCGGGGGAAAGGAAACGTCAAAAATATCATTATGGAATATTTTGTTAATTTTATTTTATAAGTATATTATTTCATGATGAGTATTGTAATGGTATATTAAGTACGAGTAGAAAAGTGATTTGTTGCAAAGTGTTTAGGTCAAAGTATGATTGATAGGTATTTGGTAGAAGTTGAAAATTTCATCTATAGAAGTATGAAACAAGATAGAAGAATCTAGAAGGTAAGCGACAAAGAACATAAGCATGCCTCTCTTTTTTTGTAGTGAAACATAAGCAATATTCTTCATTTTTCCATAGTGTTCGAAGGAGAATGCTAGTGCTATTTGCATTCTTTCTATAGTAGTAGTGTGTGACATTGTTGTGAAGGTCAAGCCTTGGCGTTCAATGTTTCCAATGTCAATGGTAGACCTTGTTAAGGTCATGCTTTGAGATTTATGTATAGTCAATGCCCAAGCCATCTTAAGAGGGATTTGTTTGTTGTTAATCCTTTGTATAGGTGAAATTGGTACATGCTTTGGTTGGGTTTGGTCCCATGGAGGCCTAATGTATTTATCAGATTACACAACAACATACATTGGAAAATGTGGAGGGTTAGTTCCTGGTGCATATACAATTTGCATGACTACTCCGAGAGCACCATTGACTAATCCTTCCTGGACCCATAAATCGCAGGATAATATAACCTGTTGACCTATGAATAACAAGACATATTTTTCCAATTGGTCATCATGATGATGGTGTGCATTTGAAGCACCAAGTATTTATGATGCACTGTGTGCGATTGGCTTATTCAATGATTGAAGCATAAACCTATTATGGTTGTCCACAAGAATGTTTGTTGCAAATAGGTGGATTGAAGAATCAAATATTTGATGTTCTTCAATGGATAAGAATCTGTCAGTCCTAGATTGAAGTAGGTTCCAATCATTAATTGTTGGTGTAGCATTGTGAATGTTGGCTAACATCTGGCAGAAGCGAGTCTGGGTGACAGAGATGCCTTATTGTTGGAATATTGTTTCCAACTTAATTACAGTGGTAAAGTTTGTCCATAAGCTCCTCCTTGTAGTTTCTCCTTCATAAAGAGGTTTTACCATTACTGGTGGCAGTTGATCCAAGTCGCCCACAAGAATTATTGAGAAGTAACCAAATGAGCAGTGGTTTTTTTCTGGAAATGCCTCAGGACAACGAATTTCAATTTGTACAAAAAGTCTAGATCCTATGAATCTCATCTCATCAATTAGAATGTAGTTAATATGTTTCATCTCTTATTGGAACACTGCAAGGGATTGACCATGTAAAAGCCTCATGTCCTTGATAGGAATTCTAAGTCATGCATGTATAGTGGTCACATGTATGTTGAATGTTGCAACTCCAGTAGGGGAAAGAAGCAATAGTGGGCTATATCTGGATGGTGTATAATGTGGGATTTTCTTGTTCCTGCAGTTCCTTGGATGATCATATTCAATGTCTCTTTTGGTTCTCTTGCTGGTAAGTGTTGCAGGATTATGTCGAATGCAAGGCATTGATGTGTACAAAATGTATTTATGGTAGTAAATAGCAAATTGAGTTCTTGTAGTACTTCTATATTCCTTCAATTGTAATTGATCAAGGTTGGTGTAGTGTCTAATGTATCTTGTGATACTTTGAGATGAGCCCATGGGTGGGAAGTGTCCATCTCTCCCAATCCCAACATATCAAGAGAAGTGAAGTTGATATTTCCTGTAGGGGCCAATCTTGATAAAGACTATCATTCATTCATCTCCATGTTTGGTTTTATGTTAATATGGCTATTCTCATCTTCAAATGTTTGGTCAATAGGAGTGGGAATGGGGATGCGATCAACATGCCATACATGGTAGTCATATCTTATAAGCTCTCAATTAGCCACATTGTCTTCTTTTGAAAGGCCTATATCTTCAAAGAAGGAATGAAAGGGTTTGTATAAAATTAGCTCACTCCAACAGAACTCAACAAAGGTAGTGGAATCTTTTTTTAGTATTGTAGTAAAAAGTGGCCATACATGGACAATTGTGGCGATGTGTCTTTTTTTCCACTTTTCATTTTTTCGTGCTTGGTTATATGTCCAGTTTTTTGCAAGATCAAGCAAACATATAAGGTCAAGAAAAATAGGACGTATTAGATATGCATCAATGAAATTGGATCCAAATAAGAAGTTAGGAAAATTATAGTAGATTCGACAAAATATTTGATGACCAACATTGAGTTTGGTGAAGGTGCGGATGTATGTGACAAGGGGTAACATCTGGAGCATATGGAAAGTTTCTTGGGCACTTATGTCTTGATCTAAAATTGCTTCTAAATGCAAACGTCGATAAGCAATTGAGGCAAGGTCATCTAGATGTGATGTAGATGCAATTCTGGTCAACATATGGTGGTAGGTCTCTGATCTCCCCTCTGCTTTGGATGCATATTTGGAAATATATTTTAGTACTGCATGGTGAGAGAGGACTGGTTGGAAATCTACATTTTCTCTCCATATTTGGAGTATGATAGGATTATGGATGTTTATGCGCTTATCATTGTGTGTTAGGTGATATGTCTTCTAACCCATTTCATCAATGTAGAGTGATGACCCCATTTGTACCTTTCAAGGGAATTTATACCTGCATTCAAGGGTATCCCCTTTTCTATGGACACATGCTTCTCATTTCACTGTGTATGTCTTTGAACTTGATTTAAAAGTTGTTCATAGTCCTCGAGTGGGTTGGATGCAAATATCTCGTATGTATCTAGTAAGCAAGGGTCATCTTCAATGGATTGATGCATAGCCATTTTTGTGTTATGGTTTTCTCTAGGATTCCAGGTTGTAACATAGTTATCAAAGAAAATCTTTGCGTCATAGATTTGATTTGGGTATTCCCAATGTAATGTTTCCATGTTTGGAGCATCAACAAGCCATAGAAATCGATGTATATGTGCAGAGCCACGGTGTTTCCATTCATACCTGCAAAAGGGATATGAAATGATTAGTAAAGAGCATATAAATGTATAGGTTCAGTAGAGATAATTTCAAGTATTATAGATTGTGTGCATGTACCAATAGTCAATTGCAAGGAATTTTTTTTGTAGTATCTCCTCATGGAAGATTGAAAACATTTTGTGAATATAGGCAGCTACAGTGTGGGGTGATCAATGACATTCTTTGTATGCCAATGTTGGTGAATCTTTGGGTCAAGAGGTCTATACTTTTTCATAACTACATGCAAGTCTGGCCATTTTGTGTCTGTTGCACTCAGAGTGAAAAACAAGGTTGGGAATTGAAGTTGTGTAATAATGTTTGTTAGCTCGATCATTCGCAAGGTCTAGAGTGATATAGTCCCACGTAGATGTGCTCCGAACTGCATGACTTGTTATGGGAGTCTGTCTAGAGGTAGTTCTTTGAGATGAGCACATAGTTATTGAATTGTGGTGGGTGTGTTATGATCTTGGCTTCATTTGAAAAATAAGGTAGATGTTGCTTGACTTCGATGGTACACAATCAAATTGTAGAGGTAGTATATGAAATGAGGATGACTACCAAATCTATTGTCATGGTATCTCATCAAGTGTATTGCATAGCTATCAAGTGGTATATTTCTCATGTGTGGTTGGCGAGGTTGGGAATCTCCAGTGGGGAAAAGAGCAGGAAATGTCATATTGAAAAGACCCTATGTGTTGTACTCATTGATTGGTGATAGACCAATTGTTGGCCATTCAATTGTATTTAGTGAAAATCCATTAGTAGTGTTAACAAATGCTCTTATATTTTCCATCTCTCATTGTGTGTTAGGAAATCTAAAGGAAAAGGAATACATTTGTTGCTCATATTGGAAAACATCATGGTGTTCTCAATATGTGATATTTGTCTCTTCAGTGGGAGAAGGGAAATTTTATGTAGAGACATAATGGAGGTGAGAGGAAACATTGGTGCGCGTAGTGGGAAGTGATGTAAGCCAGGTTTGGTCAATTTGGATGTCATTGTAATATTTTTCATTTTGCATATTGTAGAGAAATGCATTGATGACATGATATTTTGTCACATGCCACCTCTAAAAAGCTCGCTCTAATACCTCCTGATGTTGAGTAGTGTAAAATCTCACTCGGATACCACCTGATGCAAACGCGTGACCTCCTGATAAAATCTCAAGGGAAGGCTAGTGCAAGGAATGCACAAAGCCAACACTTTGTTAAAGTGCTAGTAAAGCTCAGGGGAAGAGCACAAAGTGCCAGGAGGGCGCTGAAGGAACAATTCAATAGTTTTAAAATCTCAGGAGGAAGAGTGTAGGTGTCAGGAGGGCACAAGGTGCCACTTGAAGGAACAAAGGGTCGAGCCCCTTTAAAGTTCAAAGTAAATACAAGCTTAGGAGAGATAGTGCAAGTGTGCACCTGAGAACTTATTACAGGTTCCAAGCTCAGGAGAGATAGCGGTCTGTGGAAGCATGCAGAGGCCAAGGAGTCAACCCTGCATGGATACAAATAGAATTAAAGGAGAATACATATGCGAGTAGAGGAAAACAATATGTGCTAAAGTATCACCATATTTGTTGATGTATGGTTGTAACTACTTGAAAAACAATAGTTTATGTACTTTTGTAGCATTTAAGAAGGAATAAACATGAGATAATATGAAAAGAAAAGCATGACATAGTAGGAGAGGAAATGTAAAATCTAAAACTTTAAGTATTTTTTATTAGTTAAATAAAAACATGTGTATGTTGATGATATGAATAATATTTGAATTGTGGTAAGAATAATAAAAGTTTAAAAGTTTATGTTGATGATATATATGTAGAAAGGGAGAGAAAGAGAGATATACACATTGAAAATGTTCAGGAATATATATATATATATATATATATATATATATATATATATATATATATATATATATATATATATATATATATATATATATATATATATATATATATATATATATATATATATTTNTGCATGGATACAAATAGAATTAAAGGAGAATACATATGCGAGTAGAGGAAAACAATATGTGCTAAAGTATCACCATATTTGTTGATGTATGGTTGTAACTACTTGAAAAACAATAGTTTATGTACTTTTGTAGCATTTAAGAAGGAATAAACATGAGATAATATGAAAAGAAAAGCATGACATAGTAGGAGAGGAAATGTAAAATCTAAAACTTTAAGTATTTTTTATTAGTTAAATAAAAACATGTGTATGTTGATGATATGAATAATATTTGAATTGTGGTAAGAATAATAAAAGTTTAAAAGTTTATGTTGATGATATATATGTAGAAAGGGAGAGAAAGAGAGATATACACATTGAAAATGTTCAGGAATATATATATATATATATATATATATATATATATATATATATATATATATATATATATATATATATATATATATATATATATATATATATATATATATATATATATATATATTT
>ML841256.1:25795-45966 GCA_009831015.1 Picea engelmannii | reverse complement strand
ATGTGCATGCCAATGTCGTCTGCAGAACTCTGGTTGTCATTTTTTCTATCACTACAAATCCTGGTCCTTTGTCATATGTGACGAAGTGGAAATCTAATGCCTCAATTGAATAAGGAATTATTTAGCCTTCACACCTTTCCCTCGATGATATTCCCAGCTTGCCCAGGAATGAGTACCTACCTATCCCATATGGGAATCGAACCCGTGTCTTTTACATGAAAAAAATGATGTCAAGCTTGTTGTCTTTGCAAGATGTTCTTGTAGAAGAAAATTGCAGGTAGGTGTAGAAGGGATAGGTATGATACAACGGTAACTAAGATGCAACCAAATTTCACACCATTTCCAGGCATTATCCATCTTTGTCGGTGACATATTTCAGTAAGTTATAAAGAAAAAAGTTCCAGGACCCAGAATAAAAATCCTGGGTAGTTCTAGGACATATTATTTCACTTTGCAGGGTTGAAATCCTGTCATCGCAATTGGACCTGCGATTCTTTCGTTCATCATTGACAAGTAACTTTCAATACCATAGTTTCATTCGTATTCGTTCTTTACTGTTTACTATTTACAGTTTGCAAATAAGAATGTTTAGGTATTTATTCATCGCTCCTATGTTGCAGACTTTCCATAGAGGTTGGCATATCTTTCCCTCCTACTCTTAAATTTTTCTCCAATTTTTTCTCCAAACTTCGAATCATATGTATGCCAATGTTGTGTGCACAACTTCAGCTGTCATTTTCTCTAGCATTACAAATCCTGGATCTTTACCTTATGTGGTGAAGTGGATATCTAACGCCTCAATTGAATAAGGAAATTATTTAGCCTTCCCACCATGCCCTCGATGATATTCCCACCTTGCCCGGGAATGAGTACCTACATGCCTTTGCAAAATGTTCTTGTAGAAGAAAAAGATGTTGAGATGGTGCTAGCAAAAGTAATTTTCCATGGATTGCAAATTACAATATTTAATCTCCATGTTGCTTTGCATGCAACATTGCCAACATAATGAATGTTTTTTCAAATTCATTACACCATTTATATACGAATGAAACCATTATCATTCTAGGAGACTTCAGTGTTAACATGCTATAAAATAGTGTCATAACAAAAGAATTGGAAAACTACATGTGCAATTACAATCTCCGCTTTATTTTGGTTAAGATAAAGCATGTACAAATGCACTTATTGACCATGTATGGTCAAATGTGTCCATATCACAATACATCATCTTTATCTTATACACATATCGGTCTGACCGTGATACAATTTGTCTTGTAGTTGAATTATGAAATATACATCAAACATATTACAAAATCATATTTCCATGTCTCAAAGMATATCTGGATACTTTGTTGCAAAAAAACAAATCATTCAGCTAGGATCATCCAACTTCTTAATATTTTATGGCTTGTAATATAGTTTGGCCAGGAAAAATTCTATATAACAACAACCATGGATCAAGAAAAACAAAGGTTCATGCTTCTAACTCTATATTTTATTATATTCCTTTCATTCTCATTTACTGTATGTACATATTACTTGTTTTCCCTTGCATACCAACTTACATTCATGTTCATTGTATTTTGTGTGTTCCCACATTGAAACAAATAGTATAACTGGAGAAGATGAAGGACTCTTAACCACAAATGTAAAAGAGGAGATACAAAGGTGCATGCTTCTACTCTTAGTTAATATTCCATTGTTTTGTATTTCATTTATTGTCTGTATATTTATTCTACTGCTTTGCACCTAATTTATTGTATGTAAATACTACATATATTCCTACATATTAACTTATCTTCATGTCAACTCTATTTTATGTGCTGCTACATTGAAATAAATAGAACTGTATTTATTTGTTTACATGTCTTTCTACATACCAACTTACCTTCATGTCCATTGTATTTTCTGCATTGCTACATTGAAAGAAACAGATTAGTTGGACAAGAGGATGAAATCTTATATGCCACATTAGAGGAAGATGAAGTACAATTTTCGAAAAGGTATACCAATAGTGATAGTAAATCAAACACACAAAACGAGTAGGTGGATAAAATATTGGACTAGAAAACAATGATTTGGAAACAATGGGCCTTTGTTGAGACTTCCCGCTTCTGAAAATTTCCCTCCCCTTTTCTATTTTCCCACTCTCTATTATCTATTTTTTCCCTCATCTATACTTAACCGAATTCCCCTTTCTTTGTCCCCTCTACTCTCCCTTTCTGGTTACTTTACTTAGACGTTTTTCTAAAAATGTCTAGGTGTGCAAGTTTGCAGACTCACGGGTTCACATTTCTACTCATGCTTCTATATCACGAGTCCCATCGGTCACTTCCTCATTCCATACTTAGCAACTTTTTTCGATCGCGGTTTCCCGGGCTGGCGGGCTCAAAATTGTGCTTCTATTGTTCTGTGTCCTGCAAACAACACCTGGAGTTTCGCGATATACAAATTGACAGTTAGAATCCTGGGCTAGCGAGCTCAAGATTGCACTTCTATTGTTTTGTTACCTACAAATAGCTCCCAAATTTCCGCGATATACAGATTGACCGCCAGACTCCCCTACCATGCCATGTTCCATGTTACATATTTTTTCACTCAAAATTTTCGAGACATACGATTTGACCGTCGGGTCCTCACGTTTCCTAAGTATCCCTTGACACCCTATTTCATACTCCATCCCCTTCGATCTTGTATGTGAAATCCAGAACAATTATGAATAATATACAATGCATATGCTTATTTAGTCGTTTTGATGTTCATGTACACATGCTTTCATCAGAAAAACTTGGACAAGTGACATGGGCATGAGTAGTCAATCATCAAAAACATCAACAGAACGACAAGGCCAAAGGTAAATATCCATACATAGTGCGCTTTCTATGCTTACCAAACAAATATCTTGAGTTATTTATTCATCTATTCCATGATAGATATATTGATGTCATTTGCAACACATGCTTTGCAGTTCACAAGAAGTATCGACAAGAGCAAGTGAAACACCCAACATAGTGCAAGCTCTATAGACTAAGAGGTATGGTTACAAAACTCTGACCTGTATACTTCATCCAAATTGTGCATCTACTTGTACATTTATGCCAAAAAAAAAATGATACAGACTTCCATTCACATTACTTTTTCTATTCAAAAAATGTCACCAGGTCTAAACTTATAACACCCAATATACCATCTATAGAAGGCTTGAATAGTCGTCGAACTGGGCAAGTGTTCGTCAGGGAAATAATGGTCGTGTATAGCACCTACTTAGACAAGGAAAAAAAACTAGATGCATTGTGCATGCTAACATGACAGACAACGAAGTCATGATGACAGTCACACTGACTATCCCTACACAACTTGTCCAGAAACATGCAGAAAAGATCTTGCCATGTAATGGGATATCCATTACAAATTTTAATATATTGCCAAAAAAAGTATATGACCATGGTGATTGTGATCGTATTATATCGCTCAATGAAACAAGTATTGTGGAAAAATTTCCCACGGTTTGTTCAGAATATCGTTTCGTACCGGACACAACAATCAGTGAACTTACACAGAGCAACGACATTTACCTAATCGAAACCATTGGTGTAGTTTTCACACTCGCGAGAAAAGTTGGCTCGCAACACATTCTTCATATAAAATATGGAGAGTCAGACAACGACAAGGCAATGGTATCGTTCTCCATATCCAGTTCTGTCCTTTACTTTCACATGCTCATATATCTTAGTTATGTTACACAACTATTACAATGTTCCATGTTGCAGCTACAATTTTTTGAAACCTATTCAAATTTATTTTCCTCAATGGAACAACAATTGCATAAAGGGCAATTCTCACTTATTCTCTTCAAAAATATAACAAAGAAAATAGTTGGTAAAGAAATGATCTTTCGCACAACCCAAGCAACGTTTGTAATAGAATTGTGAACAGACATAGTTTAGGATCTCAAGAAACTAACTAGCTCGACAATTTTTGTACGTATACATCCACAATTTCATCCACACTTTGCTCATAAAAATTGCCTTAAACAATTTTGTGCAGCCTTTTTGTTGTACACTTGTATATTGTATTTTTCAATATATTAACTATTATGCTCATGTGCGTAGGTTGAGGGTGTTTTGGTTGCAGCAAATGCGTACTCGACCCCCTTCGATCCTGTATGTGCCAAATGAAACTCTACTGATTTTGCCTCTACTTTCATAAATGATGGCACAATTGATTGCCTATGATGTAGTAAAAAATTCCCTTACATATATAGATATTGCCTCAACATTGTCATTTGAACCCTCATCAACACAATTGTACATTGTACAATTAGACAACCTATATTACAAGATGTGCTTCTGAGGTTGGCATAATTTCCATATGAAGTATACCTACAGAAAAAGGCAAACAATGTCTACATGTTACGTGACTTTCGCATCTATAGAAAATTTACATTAAATGAGGACAATGCCATACTGCATATCGGCTGAACCAAAAAAAAAAAAAAACATATCATGCGTTGACAAGAAACGAAACAATATCATATGTTTATGTCCATGCTAGCCAATGAAGATATGAATAGAGTTTTGCAGTACCATGACAAATTGAACTGCCATATTGCATATTGGCTGAACCAAAAAAAAAAAATCACATCATGCGTTGACAAGAAACGAAACAATCTCATATGTATATGTCCATGCTAGCCAATGAAGATATGAATAGAGTTTTGCAATGCCATGACAAATTGAACTGAAAGTGCATAAGATTGTTTAGTCTAGGAATGAGAAGCATGAGGACATACCTCATACAAAGTATCCAAATGTGAATAAATCAGGTCCATCCTTTGAGCCATCAAAATGGCTTGCTCCTCTGAATGGAACCATCGGGCATTTTCCATAATATTGCAAATTTGGCATTGTTCGAACTCCATTAAGTTAAATGTTGACACTCTTTTCCAAAACTAGTAATGTTAGAACATTGTCAGGTCAACGTGATCTTGGTTCATAGTACTATCAGAAGCAAATGTTCATAATGATCTTGGTTCATAGTAATATAGTAATCGACAAATTTCTTGGTGCCCATTTGGGGATTTGGTTATAGATGGGATACAATGCCCAATCTCTACTGATTGTTTCATGTCTTGTGTTTGGCAGACTTTTGTTCATGTGATTTCGTATTGTAGTTCAAGGTTCTCATGGGCCCAGTTTTTGAATTATGGCTAGATGATAGATTCAGGATCTTAGCGGTTTTTCTATGATATTAAATAATATTAAAGACCTGCCTCACCTTTTAATGTAAGCTCTGTGAAGAAAATGTAATATGTAGTTCATTTTAGCACTTTTACTTGATCGATGAAATTACAAAAATTCTTCTTCAGAAATATTTTGAAATAAAAGGATATATGTTAAGTGWAKTCCAATGGGACTATGATATCAACCATAGAAAATTCAAATTCAAATTCRACGTTGTTATACTTACGATGAAGTTGACAGTACAATAATTTTACTTGAACAACCCTCCATTGATTTTTTTGTAGCTTTTTGATGCTTCTCTTATGCAAACACATCCTGGAGAGTATAACCATGACTCACTTTCTCTATTCCTTAATTGAAGAGATTGTTCACCTGCCTAATACACTTCATAGTTACTGTTAAGACCGTCAATGGGGCTTTGTTAAGACCAATGCCCGCTTTCAAAAATTGTCTTCCCCTTTTTTTCCCCTCTACTTTCCATTTCTAGTTACTTAGTTGTTTTTCGAAAAATGCTAAGTGCGTGGGTTGGCGGATTCACACGTTCAGATTTCCACTGATGATTTTATATCACGAGTCTGACCGACCACTTCCCCATTACATACTCAACAACTTTTTCGATCGCAGGTTCCAGGACAGGCAGGCTCAAGATTGTGCTTCCATTGTTTCGCCCCCTGCAAACAACACCTAGACTTCCCTGATATACAAATTGACAACCAAATTCTCCTTTCTTTTTCTCCTCTACTTTCCCTTTCTGGTTACTTAGTCGTTTTTCCAAATATGTGTCATGTTTTTATATCATGAGTCCGACCGACCGCTTCCCCATTCCATACTCGGCCACTTTTTCCATTGTCGGTTCCCAGGAAGGCTTGCTCAACATTGTGCTTCCATTGTTACGCAACCTACAAACAGCACCCGGAGTTCCACGATATACAAATTGATCGTTGAATTCTGCCATCGTGCCCTGCTCTGCGTTACACATTTTGTAGTCAAAATTTCGAAAACATACAATTTGACCATCGGGCTTTCATGTCTCATAAGTATAACTTGTGACCCTATTTTGAAGCCCGACCGACCGCTTTCCATACTTGGCCATTTCTTGGAATCTCTTTCGCGGGTCGTCGGGTTGGCGGGTTCACAAAATGTCCAATCCTTAATCTCTCTTTGCCATCCCCGTCACCTTTGCACTTCTTTCTAGATATGAAATTATTAAGCTTTAATGTTAACATCTCATCATGCAGGAATGGTAAAGATTGTCATTAATGTGCAAAAGGCTCGAGGAGATCTCCCATTAATATTAATTAAACCAAGATTTGTGGAGGGTTATATTATCCCTTTCTAGTGTTCATTTCAAGCATCATGGAATCTCTTTCACACGTCGTCGGGTTGGCGGCTTCACTAAATCTCCAATCCTTAATCTCTCTTTGTCATCCCCTCCACCTTCGCACTTTTTTCTAAGTATGCAATTAGTAAGCTTTAATGGTAACAGCTCATTATGCAGGAATTGTAGAAATTGTCATTAATCAGTGAAAGGCTCGAGGAGATCTCCCATTGATACACATTAAACCAATATTTGTGGAGGGTTATATTATCCCTTCTGAGTGTTCATTTCAAACATCATTTGGAGAAAACAGACGTTCTCATCAAGTTATGGCAGCAGCACGACAACAGTTATATCCAGATACAGTAAACACCTCCGGGCATGATGGTAAGAACTTCCAATGATCCAGGGCATATTCTTACTACTCATCTCCTTTTGCCCAGAAGAAAGTAAGGATATGGTCCCTTGGTGCGCCAAGAGATATATTTCAAGCCAAAGAATTCCAAGGCAACCCCCTTGCTCAGAAAAGCCCCCCTACATTGATGGTCAGCGCAGAGGTTGATGCGGTCGATTTCTAGCCGGAAGAAGATGATATGATGGACAATGATATGAAAATGGATGATGGAAATGAAGATGTTGTTCCCACTCCTGCGCCCAAATTTAAATCCACCATAAGGGGGGGAACTTCCTAGCTCGGCGATAGCGGCCCTAACAAGACCAAAGGAAGGGGTTTCATAAAAGAAGTTGACGTTGAATGCAATAGCCTCTTTGTAGCTTGAGAGTTTGAGTCTCTCGACTCGGATGGTGGTCCTCTCCCTCGTATCTATATCATTTCCTTTCATTTTTATGGTTTTGTATTGGGTTTGGATTTGTCCCTGGTGCAGGTTGTGTCCCTGAAGTCTTTGATTATAAGGAGATGGTCTCTTGGTGCATCGAGAGATATATTTCAAGCCAAATAATTATTCAATTGCGGGACCACTCTGTCATTCTCTGGAGATACAATTAACATCTTAGGGGGTGAGGACCAGAACTCCCAATGGTACAAGGAATATTCATACTACTCATCTGCTTCCACCCAAAAGGAAGTAATTTTGACCTCTGAAATTGCTTGTCCAGGTTGTGTCCCTGAAATCTTTTCCTGTAAGGAGGTGGTCTCTTGGTCCCCTTCCACCCATAACAAAGTAATTTGTACCTCTGGAATTGCTCATTTAGGATGTGCCCCTTTAAGGAGTTGGTCTCTTTGTGTGTCGAGAGATCTATTTCAAGCCAAAGAATTATTCCACTGTGGAACCACTCTCTTGTTTCTTTGTCACCTCGGGTATAGATTGTCGCAGCCAACAATGAACTTCATAGGAGAATACTGTAAGGAGTTCCTAAAAATGCATGATAATTAGTTTTGAATGCATGTTCAAGAGCTTATTGATGCCTCTTGCATGTTGTTGCACTAGATGAACAACACAGAATTGTATGGATGTTTTTTTTTTTTTTGTAACTTGTCTACCTATATTTATGACATGTTCAATGCTTTAGTGCAAAGAAYGCAGTCCAATGTCTATGAATAAATATATATTACCCACTATTTTTCTTATAGATTTACTGTTAAAAAATTGCCTTGGAATCTTGGTTGGTGCTTCTTTGCTAGATTTAACACTTCTTCTCGTTTGCATGGTTCGATAGTCTCGTAATTCTTAAATATTGTATTGACTCAAGTAATTTGATCAAATATGAATCATTGAAAAATTATATGACAATGCATTGTGTCGATCACATGAGGCTTCTATGGAAACATAAATGAATTTCACACAGTTTCAAACCAACATTCAATTCCATTCATAATATAGATAGAACATAGCAACACTAATTCATGATGCGGGAATTGGGGCCCTACCCAAGAAGTTTCGTTCTCATCTCAACCTTGTTGAGCGAACAATTTATTATTTCCCTCTCACTTGCTTGATTCCTTCACTCAAAAAGGAAACATATATATTGGTTGTCCATCCCCTGGCCTCTATTTGAGCACTTTTACTTTATTAATGAAATTACCAAATTTCTTCTTCGCAAATATTTTGAAAAAAAAAATGATATATGCTAGCTAAAGTCAAATGGGGCTATGAAATCAACCACAAAATTAAAATCCAAGTTCGTCATTGTTATGTTTACGGACAAGTTGAAAGTAAAATAAGTTTATTTCTAGATATGCAATTATTAAGATTTAATGCTAACACTTCATCATGCAGGAAGTTTAATACTTAAAATAATATTTCAAGGCATTAAACAATGTATCAAAAACACAATTACTCCCACGGGTTGCAATAAAAAAAATATTCAACAAAGCATTGGTTGACGCACCCCAGTCACCTGAAATGACCAATAGCACAATCTATGAAATCGACATCCCTATTATCGAATCAACAAAGTTGAATTTTATGGGATCAGAGAATTTTTGTGTGTGTGAGAATTGAATTGGAAAAACTTGTTACTTATTCTACTTTTTTAAGGCCTTATCACAGTAAGAATGAAAACTTATCTTAACCCACCGTTATCTACAAAAGCCAAACATCAATAACGCATGTAAATCAACTATACATAGTTATAGCCAAAAATTAGGTTATAGTTTATATTTGCATTTTCTCACACCCTTTTTAATGATACAAGCACAATAGAAAATGAGTATGTGGATAAAATATTGGACTAGAAAATGATGATTTTGCAACAATGGGGCTTGTTTGAGACCAATTCCCACTTACCAAAATTCCCCTCCCCTTTTCTATTTTCCCACTCTCTTTTATCCCCTTCTTTTCCCTCTTCTATTTTTAACCGAATTCCCCTCTACTTTCTCTTTCTGGTTACTTAGTCATTTTTTTTGAAAATTTCTAACTACGTGGGTTGGTAGACTCAAAGGTTCACATTTCCACTCATGCTTTTATATCACAACTCTGACCGATCGCTTCCCCATTCCATACTTAGCCACTTTTTCGATCGCGTATTCTCAGGCAGGCAGGCTCTAGATTGCACTTCCATTGTTTTGTGACCTACAAATATCACCTGGACTTCCACGATATGCAAATTGATTGTCAGACTCCCACATCATCCCCTCTTCCATGTTACACATTTTGCACTCAAAAGTTCTGAGACATAAAATTTGACCGTTAAGCCCTCACGTCTCATGAGGATCCCTTGTCACCCTATTTTGAAGCCCGTCTTACCTCTTTCCATACTTGTCCATTTCTTGGAATCTCTTTTGTGGATCGTTGGGTTGGCAGGTTTATGAAATCTCCAATTCCTAATCGTTGTTCCATGTGCCCGCCACCTTCGCACTTATTTCCAAGTATGCAATTAGTAAGGTTTAATGCTAACAATTCATCATGCAACAACCGTAAATATTTTCATTAATGAGCTAAAGGCTCAAGGAGACAGTCACACTGACTATCCCTACATAACTTGTCTAGAAGCCTACAGAAAAGATCTTTCCAGGAAATGGGATATCTATTACAAATTTCAATATATTAGCAAAAACGAGTCTGACCGATCGTTTCTTTATTCCATAGTTAGCCACTTTTTTTATTGCGGGTTGCCAGGTAGGCGGGCTCAAGATTGCGCTTCCATTGTTTCGCGACCTGCAAACAGCACCCGGAGTTCCGCAATATACAAATTGATCACTGGACTGCCCCATCATGCCCTCTTCCATGTTACGCATTTTGCACTCAAAACTTATGAGACATACAATTTGACCATCAGGCCCTTACCTCTCCTGAGTATCCCTTGTAACCCTATTTTGAAGCCCGACCGACCGCTTTCCATACTGATCCATTCCTTAATCGCTCTTCCCCGTCCCCACCACCTTCACACTTCTTTCTAAATATGCAATTAGTAAGCTTCAATGCTAACATCTCATCATGCCGGAACCATAAAGATTGTCATTAATAAGTGAAAGGCTCGAGGAAATCTCCCATAAATACGCATTAAACCAATATTTGTGGAGAATTATATTATCCCTTCTGAGTGTTCATTTCAAACATCATGGAATTTCTTTTGCAGGTCGTTGATTGGCGGGTTCACGAAATCTCCAATCCTTAATTGCTCTTCGTCATACCCGCCACCTTTGCACTTCTTTCTAAGTATGCAATTACTAAGCTTTAATGCTAACAAATCATCATGCAGCAACCATAGAGATTGTCATTAATGCATGAAAGGCTCAAGGAGATCTCCCATTCACACGCATTGGACCAAGATTTGCGGAGGGTTATATTATCCCTTCCAACTGTTCATTTCAAACATTGTCTGGAACAAACGGACGTTCTCGTAAAATTATGGTAGCATCTCGACAACAGTTCTGTGGAGATATATTGAACATCTTCGGGCGTGAGGACCAGAGCTTCTAGTGGTCCAGGGAATATTCTTACTACTCATCCCCTTCCTCCCAGAAAGAAGTAATGTGGACCTCTGGAACTTCTCATGCAGGTTGTGTCCCTGAAGTCTTTGAATGTAAGGAGGTGATATCTTGGTGTGTCGAGAGACATATTTCAAGCCAAATAATTATTCCACTGCGGAACCACTGTCCTATTTATTTGTCACCTCGGGTCTTTCGCAAGATGTTGATATTGTCAGAGTCAACATTGACCTTCACAGGAGAAGAATGCAAACAATTCCTAAAAAAGCATGACAACGGGTTGGACCTCTTACCTGAGTTCATGGAAGACTCGACGACAGTTCCTAAATATATCACAAGGTTGCAGGTTAGTTCGTTTAGAAATCCATTCCGGTAAATTTCCTAGTTTTTTACAAGAATAACGAGACAGGAATCCACAACAAGTATTTCCCGCATGACTCTTTATATTTTGTATTTCACAGTCAAGGAAAAAGCCATTTTTTATTGGGGGAATCTAATTTCCATTGAAATATGTTCCCAATTGTCACGATTCAAACATGAGAAGAAATTGTATATGTCATCCTACTTGGTTTTCACGATAGTGTATTGTTGTCCATTTCCAAAACTGTCTATGTCCAAGAAGGTAAGCTGTGAATTCGACCCAGTAACCTTCTGACCAGGCAACCAAGTTTTTGGACAGGAAGGGAACACTTGAACAAATGGAGAATTATAGTGTAATAATGATTTTTTGGCTACAAGGAAAATCATGATTCCCTTCCATGACACATTACGGACAGAATGTTTTTTACAGAAATAACAAGGCAATACAACTATTGGTTGCATTTTTTCCATGAGAAGAGAAAAAAGTAGTTCATTCCTCTTCCTTGGAAATTCTAGGACTTTGTGTTCAGGAACGTCAATAATATTAACTAATTCACAAGCCATTTCAAAAACTTGAACCTAAGATATGTTGAAAGACTAAGAGGGTTCGACCCTAATGGGATTTTTGTAGAACATTTACTAGCAGTTGGCTTCAACAATTCTTTTATTCATACACTCCTAAATGAAGACAGAGACAATGACGACAACACTCCTTCTCCTGACGTTGGCGACCTAGAGACATTTCAAAGCACCACTGAATTGTACAAACAACAAGGAAAAGGCCCCGGTGAGAAGAGTGTCCAATCCTCGGCTACCACTCCCAAGAGTACAACATCCTGGAGCATCGCTCCAACGGCCCACCCTAGTAAGAAAGAAACCCACAATTCTTCAAATGGAGGAGGAGATAAGAACCCTCCTCAAGGTAAAATTGATATTTCTCACAAGTTTCCTGTGAGGAAGAAGAGAAAAAATGTTGTGGGACAAGCGGAAGAGTCCGGAAATGAAAGTGAAGACATGGAACTTGAGATTGATCTGGATAATGTATTATGCAATGTTGATCAGCCCGGGGACGCGATCCACCATAATCCCCTAATGGAAATAGTTGAGACCGAGATTTTTGACGAAGATGAATCCTTTGTATTCCAGATCATTGTTTTTTACAGCGAATCTAAAAATTTAATTATTGAAAAGAGAGATGTAAGAAATAAGAAAGGGAAATCTCGTTCAGAGATTAACCTTAAGAACATGCAGTCATCCCAAATCTCCCAACTTCACCGAGCAACCATAGATTCTCTTGATGATTCCATTGGAGGCATTGAGGCGGAGAATTCCATACTAAAGGACCGAATCAAGGAATTGGAGGAAGATTTGATTCCTATCACATTGCTTGCCAGCCCTTTAGCAATAACCATGCATGCCACCCCTACAGCCAAGTTAAAAGGATCCCCTAGCCTCCTCACATCATGTAGAGGCTATGTGGAGACAAATATCAAGAAAATAATGGAGCTAATTACTCAGGCTTGGGAAACATCAAAAAGTTTAGCTTCCTTTGGAACGAAGGCACATGCATTGTAGAAACATTTGTAGGTGAATTTAAAAAATGAAGAAGGTTTCTATCTAGACACGGTCCTCCCTTTTGGCATCCATGTCGCCAACATGACAGATATGAGAAGAAGAGAAGAAGATCTCCCCTCCCCAAACCGGATCTATTGGCCCTCGACCAAGTTTTGAGGAATACTTGGTCATAGTTGACCGTTTGTTACTTTGACTTCCTATCGAAGATAGAGCGCATAGCGAAGCGGAGATCACGGGATCTCACCACTTTTTGTGGAACCTTTTTGGGTTTTTTGGGAATATTGTAACAGGAAAGGGATGTCGGCCCTTGTTTAGGCCTTATTCTATGTATAAATAGAGGTCTAGGCCATGTAAGAATGGAGGCCCTGTCTAGTCGATGGCTTAGTGCATAAGTTGGATCTATGTGATCAGGAGTCTGTGTGATTGTAAAAGCTTTGTGCGTGTTGTAATAGTGTTGAGTGCACTAAAGTGTGAGAAGGCTTAGTGCTTGGATCTACCCAGGGGAAAGAGGATCTAGCGAGTTACGTAGATCTCTTGTCCTATGCGGGGTAAGGGTCATTGAAGCTCTGTGTTGTAACTGCTTGACCAAGATAATATAAATAAGACTTTGTGGACGTAGCCCTAGGGTGGGGGTGAACCACAGTAACTCTATGTACTATGTTGATGTGTTTGTCTTTCTCCTGCTAAGTGCTCTGATATGTTTAGATAGATCTATTTATGCTTTGTGTTTATGAGATATGAATGCATGCTAGATATAATACATAAGATGCTAAGTGCTTAATCTATTGAGTATAACTTGTTTATCATTACTAAGTGCTAGATCTGAGTAATTACTGCAGTGCTTTGTTCTTTCTGAGAAGTGTATTAATGAATGTATGTTAGGAAATAAATGGTGTTAAGTGCGATGTAAGCAAGAGAATCACAAGTCTGTGTCCCAGCTAAGGTTGCAGACACCTAAGTCCTGCAACCACCCCTGCCTCTACCTCGAGTGAGACTTCATCTGCTTCACAGGTATTTCTGAAAGGGCCGGTAGTTAGGGCTTTGTTGGTGTGCTCCTGAGCATTGAACCCTGGGTCTGCCCCTGTGCCAACAAATGGTTCCATTGTCGGGTCCTGGAACTGCGATTGCTGGGAACTGAAGAAGAAGAAGCTTTGTGTGAAATAAGCTATGTGCATAGATCTGTTGCCCTAGTGCGCAGTGTTCTGTTTGACCTATGAAGTTTTGTGCCAAGAAAGAAAGGTCATATCTGAAGAAGAGAGGTCAGATATGAAGAAAAAGAAGTCAGATCTGCAAAGAAAGAGGTCATATCTGTAAGAAAAAGGTAAGATCTGTAAGCTCTGTGCTTTGATAAAGGAAAGAATAGTTAAAAGTCTTAGATCTGGAAGCTTTGTGCTCTGTAGAAGTAAGAAGTGAAATTTTTTGTTTCTAAAGCATGGATCTAGATATGTTTGATAGATTCTATCCTAGCTTCAAAACTAGGGCATTAATAGATGAAAGAAAGTTTGATATGAATAGATCTGATAAGTATAGTGATAGATATGTTATACGTATACATAGAAATAATTTTGGGACTAACCAATGGATGTGGGATCCTAGAAAGAAATTTTTGCAGGCTAACCGTTATGATCCTAGCACACAGTACATGCAAAGTTGGGGATCATTGAAGAGAAAGAGAGGATTAACTCTTTGTTACAATTGCAGAAGGCTCGAACATCTTGCTAAGGAATTCCCTGGGCGAAGACCCAGTTGTCTTTGTTGTAAATCTATGGACCATGAAGTACTGGATTTCCCTAGAATGATTGCTAGACTTGAAAAGATTAATATAGAGCAAGCAGGAGATCAAGAGACTCAGATTATAGAGGAACCCCAGAAAAAATCAGAGAAAGTATTGATGAAAATGCAAGAAACCCTTAATGATCACAGAGACCTCATCTTATTAGAAATCTTCAAGAAGAAAGAACAGATTGAAGTGAGAATAGGAGACTTTGACATTGATTGTGTTTTGGATGAAGAAACACAGGTGAACATTATGACAGAAGGAACCTGGAAAGCTATAGGAAGACCCGACATAGCCCCTTCATTAGGAAGAATAGGGTTATTCAAAGGAAATCTAGTAAACCTATGTGGAAAGCTCACTCAGATATCTATGAATGTTCATGGAGCTTCGACGGAAGAAGATTTTGATATTGTTAAGTTCGTGGAAGATAGTGCATCGTTTACTATGTTACTTGGTAAACCTTGGATTGAGAAAGATCAAGCCAGAAAACAGGAAGCAGAAAATGACCTAGAACAATAGAGACAAGAGTTAAGAGACTTCCTAACTAGAAGGATCACGCAGTTGATTGAAGAACGGGAGAACAGATCAAGGGTTCTTGACCCCGGGAACTTGGATGACGAATTTGACAGAATGCTAGAAGAACCACAGAAGACCGAAAAATATGTTGGACAAGTAATACCCGTGGATCTGAAGAAAGAATCTCAACACTGCGAAGTTACCATGCCAAGAGAAGAAAAGAATCAGAATGAAAAAAGGATGACCGAGACGAAGCTCACTGGGAAGAAGGCTAGAAAACTCATGAAGAAGAAAGCAAAGTTGGAGAAATTACAGAACGTTCCAGAAGAAACCCCGTAGAAGGAAAACATGCAGAATTTGAGCTTTGTCGAGATAGCAGAACAACGACATATGGCACTTCGCCATGTCGAAGTAATATAGCCATTGAAAGACGATATACCCATTCTGCTGATGGCCCGAACGACTCGAAAGAAATTTATGACCTGTTACCTGACCGTTAGACTATGCCATAACGGACAGATCAAGAGTTAATGGACCCTCCTATCCATTGCAAGCAGTCTGTTACAGCTTTACTTACTTATTCCACCGCGCCATGCCTGGAAGACACTTTTTTGAGATCTTGAGCTCACAGAATACCCGCATTGTGGAATAGTGACTCCCTGCCTTGCTCTCTACTCGATTATGGTACCTTCATCCCATTGACAACCTGAGAGAGTGATCATGAGCTTACATGTCCGACGAGCTTAGAGTAGCAAAAGAATCGGTGAGAGAAGTACTCGCTAGCTTAAGAACCGAAAGAGTTATGTCGGAAAGAGGAATGTCCACCGAAGTCCAAGCCTCATCGTCAAGAGGAGTAGCAACTTCTCCATCCACTGCTCAAGCTGGAACATCCCGACAAACCACCGAGAAACGTACTAAACATAGAGATGACATCGTGAACACCAAACTGATCCCGAGCATCCTTCCCTCTTACATACCTCCTCTGAAAGGTGAAATCAACTGTGACAGTGTGCCCCAAGATTACGACTATCCTATGATCACTATGTACCTACCAAAGGGTGTGCGCGCAGTTCGCACTGAGCAGACCAAGCTCGCAGCATTGAAGTTTTGCGACTTCAACCTTGGTGACCGAAAAGCCTACAGTATGCTTGTCCCGCACAAGTATCTGACGATGACAAAGGGGAAGAATTCCAAGATTGTCCCTCAGCAATGGACGATGAACCTCGCGCAGTCCACCTTACTTAATGTAATGAATATTCCACACTTTGGCAGGCACCAGGAGGTGAATGCTTGCGGAAAATTGCTATTGGCGAGCTACCATGGAGGATATCTCTGGTTGAACCGACGTATAATGATTGATCCAGCGTTGATCAATCAGATCACTGGGATGAGCATGTCAGGCCCTAGCCCGCAAGACTATTACTCTGGAAAGACCGTGGATCGCGCTCTTTCACAGAAGATTAAAGAGGCCTATCGAAATGTTGAAAAAGGTGTGTGAGGTTACAAGGTAACCTCTATTGACAGTGGCGCAATGCGCCTCACCTGTCAGATGATCACAAAAAAGTTAGTCCGCAAGAACAAACCAACGCAAGTATTTGGGTTTGTAGTTGATCTCGCAAGAAAATGCATAGAAGGAGTCCAAATGAACTGGTCGAAGTACTTAGCGGATCAACTCGAATTGGATTGAAGAGAAGTGCAAGACCAAGGATATGAGTTCCACTTCAGCTGGCTTCTCATCATGATCACCTTCATAGCATGGGAGATGCTAGAGGATGTTTTTTTTCCTAAAACCCTACCGTTTGAACCATTGGTTGTGAATTTTAGTACATTATGGTACACGACATATATGAGCATGCAATGGCAGTCGAATACCCTCTTTCACAGATACTACATCTAGTTGAAGACCGCGATACAAGCCACACCTCGCATTACTCCGAACACACTCCACAGATTCAGACCCTTAATGAATTTTAGCGTGGACCGCCACTTCATATACCTAACTCCACGCACTGATGAGCACCAGGAACAGATGCAGTCCTATTATAAATTGACAAAAGAAGACCTTGAAGAGATTACCAAGGAATGGTCGGGGGACCTCCTCGTTGCAGCAGATCCAGAGGATATTTCAGATATCAGCAACCCAGAAGTTGCGCAGGACACACCTGGGCCCAGTAAGACCCAGAAGACAAAGAAGACAAAGGAGACAAAGAAAATTGAAGAGCTTCAAGATGTGGATAGCCACTCTATAAGGACAGATTTCGTCACACCAGATGAAGAAGGTAACGACGAAGACCTAGAAGAAGTTGAACAGCAACCAGAAGATGAAGTCGAAGTTCTAAAGAAAAGAAAAGGGTCACCTTCGAAGTCTTCCGTTAAGAAGAAAGTCAAAGCGACTATGACCAAGATGAAGACCACGCTCAATCCAGATGACTTCATCTTTCTCCTCACGACTTTGAATGAAGCTATAGAAGAGATCACAAAAAAGCAGGAGGCCAAGCAACAGATGATGTATGACAGAATCGAAGTCAAGCTCCAAGGAGTACAGCGAGCCCTCTAGTCTAACCGCGCAATCTCCACTACGCCTATGCCAGAAGGAACACCCGAAGCAGGAGATGAGTCAGTTCAACTTCGCAGGATTTCCAACCTAGTCGAAGTATGCCTTCAGAAAGCAGAAGAAGTAACAGCGTAAGCCACCCAGGACCTAAAGCACGCACACGAGGAAATCATAGAGCAGCGCCAAGCTGCACAGCAAGAGAAGGAGGCCATCCAAGAGAAGTTTGATAAAGAATGTGCAAAGATCCAAAAGGAGAAGGAGCAACTTCTCGCAAAGAAAATCGGGATCGAAGAAGCAGTCAACGGAGCATTTCGCTTTGCGATTGGCTTAGAACAGAAGGCCGAAGAACCCATAGAACGCCAAGTAATGAAGCTTGTTGAAGTCATTCAGCAACTGCAACAAAGAGTAGTAGAACTATAACTCCAAGCTATATCGAGTACTCGACAAGAAGAACGTGACCAACGAGAAGTGTATGCCTAAAGTACAATAGAAAGGATTAAGGCACTCACTGAAGAATGTAAGAAATTAAGTAGTAGAAGTGCACAGATACATGAGAACCTATCTGAAAACCCTGAATTGCATAAATTGGAGTCACAGCTCCAGGGGGCGAAGTACCAAGCCGAGAAGTTACAAGTACAGTTGAAGGCCCTACCGACCATAGAGAAAATGAAGAGGTCCCACGAACAGCGCATCGTGCAACAACAGATTCATATGATCCAGAGCAAGGTCATGGAAGTGACGCAGCAACTTCAACCTTTGCAGGATAGGGCATGTCAACTATTCTTAGAGATTAAGATCCAAGGGACAGACCTAGAATAGGTCGTGAACACAACATAGCAGCGCTTAGAAGGACCAGTTAGTAACGCACTCATTCAGGAGTTTGTCGAGAAAGAAGCAGTAGCAAAGCAATAGGTCGAAGCAGCTCGAGCGAAGCTCGATGCCTTTGAGGCAGAGTTACCCAGAGAAGAGTGACTCATGACGAGTCACAGGTGAGTGTTGGGGGCATGTTGGCCCTCGACCAAGTTTTAAGGAATACTTGGTCATAGTTTATCGTTTGGTACTTCGACTGCCTGTCGAAGACGGAGCGCATACCGAAACAGAGATCACAGGATCTCGCCCCTTTTGGTGGAACCTTTTTGGGTTTTGGGGGAATATTGTAACAGGAAAGGGATGTCGGCCCTTGTTTAGGCCTTTTTTTATGTATAAATAGAGGTCTAGGCCATGTAATAATGGAGGCCACGTCTAGTCGATGGCTTAGTGCATAAGTTGGATCTATGTGATCAGGAGTCTGTGTGACTGTAAGAGCTCTGTGCGTGTTGTAATAGTGTTGAGTGCACAGAAGTGTGAGAAGGCTTAGTGCTTGGATATACCTGGGGAAAGAGGATCTAGCAAGTTGTGTAGATCTCTTGTCCTATGCGGGGTAAGGGTCATTGAAGCTCCATGTTGTAACTGCTTGACCAAGATAATATAAAGAAGACTTTGTGGGTGTAGCCCCAGGGTGGGGGTGAACCACGGTAACTCTGTGTATTGTGTTGATGTGTTTGTTTTTCTCTTGCTAAGTGCTTTGATATGTTTAGATAGATCTATTGATGTTGTGTGCTTATGAGATATGAATGCATGCTAGATATAATACATAAGATGCTAAGTGCTTAATCTATTGAGTATAACCTATTTGTCATTGTTAAGTGCTAGATCTGAGTAATTACTACGGTCCTATGTGCTTTATGCGAGTGTATTAATGAATGTATGTTAGGAAATAACTGATGCTAAGTGCGATGTAAGCAAGAGAATCATAGGTATGTGTCCCAGCTAAGGTTGCATACACCTGAGTCTTGCAACCACCCCTGTCTCTACTTCAGGTGAGACTTCATCTGCTTCGCGGGTGTTGCTGAAAGGGCCGGTAGTTAGGGCTTTGTTGGTGCGCTCTTGAGCATTGAACCCTGGGTCTGCCCCTGTGTCAATAGGATCAAACAATTAAATGCATGCTGGAAAGAGAAAGTTAAGAATCTACATCTCATTGTCCAATCATGTGAACAAGCCATATCAAAGAAAGAAGAATTATTTAGAAAGTTGATCGAAATGGACTTAACCGAAAGTACCAACAAGGTCCAAGACCCCAACTTAATCTTCAACTCCTTTTCCTTAACCAAGCAAGCCTTCGATGAACAAGTTGATATTTTTAAGGGGTTGTATTTAGAAAAGTTTTACGACATCCTTGAATATGGTGAAGATGATGTTAGTGGACTATTTGGTACAAAATAAAGAAATTGAACAGGATATGCATAATCTTTCTATCGATTTAAGGGAATTAGAAAGAGAGTTTTTCAACATAAAAATATGGCATGAGATCAACGTGGCCCCCATGAGAAGCTACATTGAAGAATGGCTCCAAAGGGAAATCGACAAGCTCACCGACGAAGGGCAACAAGCGGTTGGCA